>PVKA01023406.1:14343-35787 GCA_004027165.1 Ctenomys sociabilis
TTTTTTTTTTTTTTTTTTTTTTTTTTTTTTTTTTTTTTTTTTTTTTTTTTTTGTCTTTTTGAGACAGGGTCTCACTATGCAGTTCAGGCTGGCCTTAAGCTCACTTTGTAGCTCAGGCTGGTCTCGAACTCACAACAATCCTCCTGCCTCAGCCTCCCGAGTGCTGGGATTACAGGCATGTGCCACCATGCCCGGCTTATCTGGATTCATTTTACCATTCACATTGACAGTTTAGGAACACTAATAAAACTGGAAATATGAGTTTACTCACAAGTTGGCCTGCATTTGTCCTACATACACAAGTGCTTTAATTTATAACAGGGATAGAACAAAAGCCAAAATGAAGTTAGATTCAGCTACTTAATTGGCTACCAATGGGAAAAAAAAAAAAAAAAAAAAAAAAAAAAAAAAAAAAAAAAAAAAAAAAAAAAAAAAAAAAAAAAAAAAAAAAAGGTGGAAATCAGGCTCTGCCAAAGCTTTCCCTTATTTCCCTCTAAAACTTTTTAAACTAATCAGTGAAATAATCCACTTATCAGGGGCTGGGGATTTGCCTCAGCAGTAGACATGCTTAGCAAGCTGAGAGCTCTGAGTTCTGTCCTTGGCACCAAAAACAAACAAACAAAAATAAATAAATAAATAAGCCTTCCCCAGTTCAGTTATGACAGCCTCATTCCAATGTCATATACTTATGACCCAACCACTTCCCATATGTCACACCTATGAACACAGGAGACTTTGGGTAGACATCTGAGCCAGAAGAGCATGTTAAGGATAACCTGAAAGTTCCAAGGTCTTTTCTAAGATTTAATCCTCTGGAATTTTTAGTCATACAAGATATCAAGAATTACAAATTTATAAGCTGTATTTTCCTTGGTTCTATTCATTAATGGTTAATCCTCTGGAATTTTTAGTCATACAAGATATCAAGAATTACAAATTTATAAGCTGTATTTTCCTTGGTTCTATTCATTAATGGTTATATCTTTAGATATAATCTTATGTATATGTCATAGAACTCCAAAACTTTGGAATACAGACTATGAGAATTAATGTCTATTTACTAAATAAAGGAACACATCATTCTTCAGGTTGACATATGAGGCTTTAAGCTCTGCATTGGTTAGTACACAAAAGAAAGCATCACTGGCACCTGCCAGATAGGCTAAAAAATTTTCTCTCAAGCACAGTTTCAACGACACTTAACTGAATCCCACTTTGAGATGTTAATACAGTTTACAGCAGAATAAGGGATAAAACTTTACCTTAAGTAGAACTCTCAACAAAGTTTAGGGTATGCTTTTAAAAATACTTTGAGTCAGAAAAATTTCATAAATTAAATTTCATCATAAGAGATGGATTTTGCTCTGTAAAAAGCACCAGTAAAGTTATAAATAAGATGTACAAAAAGCTTGAAAGAAAATATTTTCAAGTGTTATCACATAACAGGATTTATATACATGAAATGTAAAGACTCTGCAGATTCATAGTAAGAAAACGAACAAATAAAATCTCAATTGAAAAATGGATTAAAGGGTTGTGAAGTCATTTGACCAAAGGAAATATGTGATGTCAGATAAGTACACCACTGGCCATTAGTAAGATGCAACATAAAATACTGCTAGGAAGCAGACCCCTGTCTACTAGAAAGGGCTGCACTAGCTGAAATTGTTTCCCCTACAGCTAGATGATCTCCACCCTCAATCTGCATTCTTTGTTCTAATGTCAACTATTTTGGGAAATCTCCAAGGACCCCTTTGATAATGTCGTTATGCCTTTCCAATGAGCATCATCAATTCTTCACCCACCACTGTAGAGTAAGACTCTTTAAATCCCTATTTACCTAATTTGTACTTGCAGTGCCATTCTCGGCTTGCTGGGAAGTGAGCTGCATGAGAGTAAGACTGTTATCTATCTGTTGGTGACTACATTGCAGTGAACACCCAGTACATCTTTGTGTCATTTTCTGTCTGTCCCCTGTGAACCTCTTGACCCCTGCATCAGCCTAAACATCCCATCATTATTTGCTAACCACATTTTTTCTCATACCCTGCATAGCATAGCCATCTTTATACAGGAAATTTTTATTCTCTACTTACACTCCACTTTTAGATTTTTAAACAGTTCCTGAAAAGACTCTTATTTTCTCTTCTTCAAATTACTTCCTGATGCTGCTTAACCTGGAATACCTTTTCTAGCCTTTCTATGGTCTTATGCACGTGTCTTCTCTGAGTCAGGGTTTTATCAACTCTAAGCAGGAAATTTGAGCAACCAGAGAATCCTTGACTTCCTTTCTGGGTATAAGTGCATTTGGGTGAATCTCCTTGACTCTATCCAGTAGTTAGGTTATTTCTTAGAGATCTCTCTATTTTTTTTAAATATAGTTAAATACATATATATATATATATATATATATATGTATGTATAGTTGCATATATATATGTATATATATACATATATGTGTGTATATATATATATGTATATATATATATATGTATATATATATATATATATATATTTTTTTTTTTTTTTTTTTTTTCAATACCAGGGATTAAACTCGCACTTGCCAGGGAAGTGCTTATTTCTTTAAGCCATATGCCCGGCCCTATTTATAAACTTTCTTACATCAGTTTGCATTGTGTCCTTTGGCTTTTGTTATGCTAGATTTACATTATCATTTGAATAAGACTTTTAAATTTCTTCCTTGACTTTTTCTGTGACCCAGTGATTACTCAAGTGTATATTCAATCTTCATGTGTTTGGATAGTTTCTTTAGTTTCTTTTGCTGTTTTCTAATTTTATTTCATTGTTATCTGATATGATACAGACATTTATTATAATTCTTTTGTGTAAAAACCTGCTATCATACCTAAACCATGGTGTGTATTGATTGGATGAGTTCAGTGGAATACGCAGAAGTATGTGCACTCTGCTCTCATGGATAAGATAATCTATAGCAATCAACAAATCCATTTCTTTTTTCTATGATGTGGATAGGCTCTGGTAGTTTTTGTTTTGTTTTGTTTTGTTTTGTTTTTTTGTTGGCAAAACTGGGGATTGAACTCAGGTCCTTGTGCTTGCCAGAGCACCGCATATTCTACTGAGCCAGCTACCTGGCCCTATCTGGTAGTTCTTTATGAATTTTTGTGTGGTTTACTTCTCTTTTTGTGGGTGTGGTATTGAAATCTCCCACAGTATTTATATTAGTACCTTTCTACCCCTTCTGGTCAAGGAGTTTTGGCTTTACTCAATTAAAAGCACCTATATTTAGTGTGTGCATATTTACAGTTGTTAAATGTACCTGGTGAATTGTTCCACTTACTTGGTCTAGTGATCCTTGTGTCTTCTAACCAGCTTTTATCAGAAGTTACACATATTCTGCTTGTCTTTTTAGGAACAAGACAAGCTACTAAGAGAAGGATTCCAAAATGAGAGCAACAAACTTCTTATGGAGATAAACGACATCAAAAACAAAATGAATAAATCCCGTAATAACTATGTCATACTCTAAAGGCTACGTGAAACCAGCTTCCCTGCCATCCTTACCTATTCAGGGCATAAATAGCAGAATTTTAGGTTTGGAACAAGTATCCCTTTAGTTAATTCTACTTAAGTCTTATATTCACAAAACTCTGCAAAGACACGGAATATAATGTTTGAAGCCAAATTCATCTTCATCAAATTAATTTTATACCAAGAATAGACTTTACCTCTGTATAATTTTGAGAAACATGAGGTTTCAATGTCATGTTTTTATATATACGCTAGCTTATTTTAATATTCCAAGACCTGCATAACTCTCCATTAAACCTCCCTCATCATCTCATGCATTCCTTCCATTTTCTTAAGGGAGTGACCATAAATGCCACATTGTCTTTCACAAATGTGCAGCTCCTTCTTGCTGGACACTTGCTAGTCGCTGTCCAATGGCTCAGCCTGGAAATCACATTGGTCCACCGAAAGGGGAGTAGAAGAGAATCATGCACATCCAAGCAGGGGACTTTAGGTGCTTTTTCTCTTAAGATGGGCAGGAATTTGAGTAGAAACTGTTATGGATAGTCTTCCAAAATCCTGATTTTTTTTTATTTTCTGTGTAAATGTAAAGAAGTGGGATAGGGGAACCATGCAGTCCTTCTATTTAAAGCTCTTTAAAAGGACCTTCATGCTTTTTTCCAGAGCAGCTACACAATTTGACATTCTGAATAGCAGTATACAAAGGTTTCAGTTTCTACACAACCTACAAATATTTAGTTTTACTTTGTTTTTAAAATCATTATCCAAATGAATGAAGTGGCATGTCATTGTTATAATTTGAATTTACTTGATCGTGATGAATAAAGTTAATATTGTAGGTAATAATTTAAATAGAAATATTATCCATAACCAGTCTTATAATCTGCATTTCCTTGATGATAATGAATAGTGTCTTATAATGTGCTTTTTTGATATTTCTGTCTTTGAAGAAATATATATTCACGTCTAAGTTTTTAATCAGATTGTTAGTGTTTTTCTGTATTGTGTTACAGGGGTTTGTTATATGCCCGAATAGTTGTTAGATTGTGTGTGAATATTGTCCCATATTTAGTTGACAGCCTACTCAGTCTATGGACTATTTACTTTGCTGTACTGACATTGCTAGATTTTATAGTCATTTTTGTTATTTTATACTTTAATTTCCTCATATCTGAGAAAGAACAGTAAACACTAGTATCATTTATTAGTGTACTAACAAGGGTTTTCCTAGCTTGGTTCTGCAGGTGTCAGCATTCACGTCTGCTAATGATCTTACTGTTGAAAGAATCCCAAAGTGGTACTGTGCACCAGATGACCAGAGACCGAGTGTGTGCCTGTTCATTGGTCTCTCCCTTTTCTTGTGAGCCAAGAGATTTAATCACTGAAGCTCCATACTTATCATCTTCATTAAAAAGCATAAAAAGCTCCTGTCTCTAATTACTATGGTTGGATGCTGTTTCTATTCTCTCAATAGCTTAAGGGGAATGAAATTTCAACATAAAAATCATTGTCAGTCACTTAAGCTATATCCAATCGAAATAGCAGTCACAAAGCTATTCTGTCCTTAATTCTAGCAATTTTACAGGATTAGAGCTAAGGTTTAAATCTTACATCTCTTTTAAATTCATTTGTGTATGATATACTATGTGTGTACTTTCATTCTATGTGATAGTTTGTTTCTGAGCTTTCTCAACCATTGGCCTTCATAAATTTCTCTCTGTCATAATCACATTATTCAGATTACCGTAGCTTTAAAGTATGTACCAAAATCAAGAAGTGTGATGTCAAGTTTTGTGTTCCAAAAGATTATGTGGTTAATCAGTCCTTTTATTATATGCAGTATATATATATATATATATATATATATATATATATATATATATATATATGTCTTTACTATACTTCATAGATTTATAATCTACTTCACTTTCCAAGCCTGAAAAACAAATATATATATATATATATATATATATATATATATATATATATATATATATATATATATATATATAATATTGTCTCTCATGATTGAGTAACAAAATCTATATTTTTAAAGAAAAATTTCTCTGGTACAGGGAATTTAACTCAGAGCCTTACCAGTCTAGGCATGGGCTTTACCAAAACCCAACAGTTTTTAAAAAAATATTTCAACATAAAATGGCCAGGCTAGCCACAAATTTAATAAGATCCGCCTTAACTTCACAGGTAACTGGGATTACAGATATGTGTCAACACTTGTAGCTTAAATGGCAACAATTTCACAAATAGTTATGTGAAGATTTATTCATGGAAGGCTAGAAAACTGTTAAAGTTACCCTTTCCCTACTCTACCAACTAAATCTTAGTTACTACCCAAGCTGACAGGGTTTAGCTCAGACTAAGTTGACTGAAAAAAATGACTTTCAGTACTGACCACTATGATAAATTATCTAGTTTTATGCTCAGTGAGACTTTTCCCTTCAGTCTCTCCCTTGGAGTAGTGCCACTGTCCTTTTTGTCCCTGTCCCCTCTCTCCAGGCTTTCCTCTGTCAGGGGTCTCAAATTCTTCAGCTGACCTGGTGCTGGGCACCTGAGAGCAGGAGAACACGGGAAGGTGGAGCACTAGCCCATGCTTTCCCATATAGCAGATGGAAAGAAGAACTGCAGTCTTTTGCATTTTGAAACTGCAGTTTCACACCTGCAGCAGACTTGAGAGGAAGCTGTGCTTACTGTAAACTCCTGGATCCCAGAGCCTGATCTCTATCTTTCCTGATGAACTTTTCTAAGACTAACTTTCTTTCTCTCTGTTCTTTCCTGGTTCTGCTTTTGTTATAAGAACTTTCACCTCAAACTTATATCACTCTCTGAAAGAATGTATATTCTGACTTTGTTAGCTGAATTTTTTATTGTGAAATTTCATTTATCACAAAAGGGATACTTGTGACAAATGAAATGAGAATATCCTCTTGTGACATAATATAGCAAAAATGCAAGGGAATTGGAGACAAACGCAGAGATCAGGAAAGATGAGGTCTGTATATAAAGGCTTCAATTTTGAAATCAAACTCTGGAGTACCATTCATCCTAGACATGACATCATACCTTGCTTTATTTGTTAAGATTTCTCTAAGAGACATGTCCTATCTCTGTTTTTAGACTACCACGTGGTAGTCACACATGGTGGGACATGACCTGGTAAACTGTATGTCTGTCAACAACAGGCTGAAAAATCACATATATAGGAAAATTATCAGAGTCTGGGCCTCTCAGGAGTGCAGCAGTTATTACCACTCCACACACAGGCATACTGTGATCACTGATGGTTTTATTTTGGATTAATCTCATTCTGTGCAGGTTGACTTTCACTTATTTGAAATGCCTTCCTTGAACTTTTTCTACAGTCCTCACCCTGAGGAGGATGAGGACTTTGGCTGAAGGAACAGAATAAAGTGATGATGACAGATGAAGTGGAGACAAAAAATAAAACTAAGAGTCGGTGCACAAAGGCTGAGATACAAAGGACCTGAGTTCTAGCATTCATTCGATCCTTACTCAGAATAGGTTCATATTAGGCTAGGGCTGCAGTCTCCTTCCACAAGATACAGGAAACCCAAGAAGGGGGTGGCAGCTAGGGTTATGAGCCCTGGAGTCCCTTGCTCCTGCGGGGACAGGTGGCCTGTGGTCAGGCTGTGTACACTGTGCTCTGGCTGCTCTATCTGTGGGGTGAGGATGTTGCCCCTCTGACTGGGGAACCTGGTGAGCCGTCTCCCTCCAGGAGGCCAACAGGACAGCAGCGCTGAATGAGAGGCAAATCTGGCCTTCGAAAGCACCAGGGACAGGCAAGTGGAAGCTTGTTTCTTGCACGAAATTCTGCTTCCTCCCTGGTATTTATGTTCACCAGTTTCTGGTGAACCTCAGATACCAAGCAGACCAGCTCTGATGTTGAAAGGTCTTTGGCTTTCAAGGAATGAAAAGAAAGAATTGTCATCCCAAAAAAAGCAATTCCCCTTTTAAGTAGGACTGCAGCGGGTCCAAGCTGGCCGGTTCCAACAGTGAAGGTCCCAAGGTTCAAGGTTCTTGGATTTAAAACGCAGAGAGCCTGACAAATGTGGGAGAGGGGAGCTGTCTGGGTGCTCTGAGGATCCTGGGCTTCCTCCCACCTTCCCCAGCGCTCAAGCCAGGCTGTAGGAGGCGCAGCCCGGCAGACGCTAACTGGGTCCTCCTTAGCCAGTGTGGAGACGGGGTGGAAGCCCTGGAGAAGTCTGGCGCCCTGCTCCGAGGGAGCTGGGCAGAGCGTTGAGACAGCGCAGCGACGGGGCACAAGCACAAAGACCTGATTTCAGGTAAGGAGTGTTCGGAGAAGCAGCGGTTAAGGAGGAAAGGGGGAGAACCGCAGCATCTTTCTAAGTGTCAGAAATGTCGGGGTGCTCCTCTCTCATCTCACCAGCTTTTTTTCTGCTTACCTGGAAACAGTGCAAAACTCACAACCATTCAGGCAAAAAGTAATGTGATTTCAACTTCGGTTTTAGCCCGCATTCAGCTGCCTGTAACATAACGGGTTGTTTTCAGAGCGCTGGTTCCCGCCGATCCGCAGGATCGAGCTGTGGCGAGCGTAGCTGAGAACTCGTCCCTCACTGCGGAGCCCGCGCCAGGTGAGCTCGCGCCGCCCCGGCCGTCCGCGGACCCCAGGAATCCGGGCTGCAGGCTGGCTCTGGCAGGCAGAGCGCACCCGGGGACGACGCCTCGAGGCCGAGGATGCGTGATCGAGAGCGCCTGGCTCTATCCAGAGGCGGCTGCAGAGCGACAGAGGTCTCGGCATTCGCCAAGCACGCTGCTTCTCCTGGGCATGCACCAGGCTGCAGCAAAGAGCCAGGTTGGGACCCGAAGAGCACAGCAGCGCTCTTCTGGCTACAGGAGGAGAAAGCCCTGTGGGGACCACACCTCACCCTTTGGCAGGGCTATTCTGGGGTCACTTCTTCCAGACCCCCTTTTCTGGCCACTTCCCTAAATTGATTCGTCCTCATCAATACTGATGGGGGCAAAATCCTTGATTTGTTTCATTCTCCTGGAGGCTTTTCTTGATCATCCTAAAGATAAATTCAACTTCAAATGTCCTTCTCCTACCCTGTTTCCTCTTTTGAGAATTTAGCTTTACTGAGTGTACGTACATACGGGTCAGACATACGTGTGTGTGCACATGCAGTGTGCGGCTGTTTGTTTCTTTGTTTACCTTCATTGTCTTTCTTTCACTAAAATCGACCCATTTTTAAAAATTTTATTTTATTGAGAAACAATGAGAGTTTCAAACTGTTTAATAGGACATTTTCAATAATTAATACGTTGTACATTGCTATCTTCTTAGTTGTTATCCATAGTACAAGGTGCAGACAGGATAGCCTGTACAAACACTATTACTAAAAATCTTTCTTCCCATTGAATGAAGAGAAAGTAGCTGTGTATCTATCCTAACTAATCTGCATATACAGATATAAAATGGTCCTTCCTTTGTGTCCTCTTTTTTGTTTAGTCCTGTCAGACATGGGTATTCCATTGGCATCTAAATACTATAATAGTATTTCTAAATAGCATATCATGTCTGTACCTTATACAACAAATAACCACTATGAAAACAATATGCCTTGTGTTAACTATTGAATCTTTTCTACTAATTTGATTTGAAACTGTCTCATTGCTATCTGTTCTTCAATAAAATTATGGAAAAAGTAAAATAAACACTACATGTGCATGAATTCAGCAAAGCAATCAACACAGTCCAGCACTTTATCATAGTGGAGGGTTATCTACAGAAGTTGTTGACTTGAGCCATTCATAGCTCAGCATATTAATATGGCTTTACTTTATTACCTCTTTTTTTTTCTTTTTTACTGGATGGTTAAGACCGAGATAAAGCAAGACCTATATAACAGAAATGTAACTTTTGTATCTGATAATGTCTGTCAAGTACCCTCAGGATTTATCTTGTAACCCTGTAACACACTTTGTAGATGCTTTGTCAGTGTCAGCCATATGGATGAGTCATGCAAATGTTGACCAATTTGCTCTCTGTGAAAGCCTGAGAGAATATTTTCTTTCCAGGTGACTGCCCTTAGGCATACTCTATGTCATTGATCATGTTGCTCTGTGGACAAATAATCTCCTTCATCAGAAAATTTGGGACACAATTAGGTTACATGATGTTACAATATAGGTTCTCCTATGTCCTGAGTCTTTACTGACCTTGAAAGAGACAAAATGTTGGCTGTCCTTGCAACCCTTCTTTCTCTCTAATTTTTTGGTCTGCAAACTTAGGTTGTTAATGTTCCAGAAGAGAAGCTTATTATTACCCTACAATATCTGCACTTGGGTTTAACTGCACTATCTGTCTCAATATCAAACATCTTAGACATACCAAGGAACAGGTTTTTTCCATCAAGTATTGATATGTTAAACACTAATTACTTGTAGAATATGGAGCTAAACAATTTTAAAAATGGAAAATACTTAAAGAATACGAATAAACAATTGCATATTTGTACACAGAAATTTAGAAATCTAACCATATACAGCATTGTAGCAGGACAGTCCTGTGACAATTTTTTTTTCATTTTCTTGTGTCTTTTTTCATTTATTACATATTTTTAAAAATTTTACTTCAGAGACAATATGCTAATAATTAGTATGTCATTACAAGAAGTACGTATTTAGAAGACCAAAATGGCAGGCACTCTAAGCGTGAGCCTTCTATTACACATTGCTACCTTCAGTGCAGTTGCTTGGTTCACAGGTATCAACATGTATAGTTTGTCAGGTTGAGAATCCTACCAATTAACTGCTACTTTCAAAAACCCACTGATGTTTCTCAAGATCATTGCCTTGCACATCATGTGCATATAAAGGTATGGCTTTGTCACTGCCCTGTTTCCAGGCTTTTCAGCTTGCTCTCTCCTCGTCCAATCCTCAAGTTCTCGCTTTACTTTTAATTATGTCACACCTTTGTATTTGTATTTCTTTATTTTAGTTCTCATTCAAGGAGACTATATGATATTTACACATGTAGATCTGCTTTATTTCACTTATGAGTATATCTTGAAGTGGCATTCACTTAAATATAAATGCTTCAAGTTTATGATTCTTTATAGGTATGCAATAGTCCACTGTACAAAAATACCACATCTTTTTCCACCATTCCTCATGTGATGGGCATATTAATTATTTCCAAGATTTGGCTATCACAAATTGTGCTGCTATAAGCATATACCACTATGGTATACATATACCACTATGATATGTAGTTTTCAGTTTGTCCAGGAAAATTCCTAGTAGGGAATAGATGGCTTCCCTGGGATTTCCAGGCCTAGTTATGCGAGGAGGCTCCATACTGATTTTCACAATGGTTGCTGCAGTCTACATTCCCACCAGTACTGGAGAAGGGTTCCCTTTTCCCCATAACCTCTCCAACATTTGTTGTTGGTTGATTTCTTTATGATAGCCATTCTTTCTATGGTAAGATGTATCTCAGTATTGTTTTAATTTGCATTTCATGGATGGCTAGTGATGTGGAGCATGTTTTCATATATTTATTTGCTTCCCTAAATTAGTCCTCTGAGAAGTTGTGTTCATCTTGGATGCCCACTTCTAGATTCAGTATTTAAATTTAGGGGCTCTGAGTGCCTGACTGGGCCATCCTCCTCGATCCCGCCCATGCCCGCCCAGTCCCAGAGACCTCCCGAGACAGCACAGTCCACTCCAGCAGCCTACAGGATCCTGCCCACGCCACCCTGCCAGAGACTGGCCTGAGACAGCAGCTGATTCCAACGGCCTCCTGCATCCTCCCCCAAGCTCTCCAAGTGAGTGGGAATTTGCACGATTCACCAGGCTTCCTAGATCAGTGAGTGTGTGGTGAGTCTGAGGAAGAGCCATTGGCTTCTGCCCACTCACACTACCTGGATCCCTGCCCCCAAGCCCTCCAAGCCAGTGACCGGCCTGAAACCTCAGGACCCACTCACCAGCACCTCCCCGGATTCCCTGCCCTACAGCCCACTGAGCCAGTGGGAGTTTCCCTGATTGCCTCGGCATCAAAGTTCAGTGAGTGTAGAACTCCAGTCCCGCCGTGCGGGAGAGACATTTCCCAGGGATTCCCTACCCCCCCACCCCCGGGGCCGGTGAGAGCTCCAGGCCCAAAGTGCCAGAGAAACATTTTCAGGCAATGGCCGGTCTCACCCCACAGCCCCAGACCCAGTGCAGGTCGGCCTAGAGTGAGAACTCCAAACCTGCCACACCGGAGGGACATTTCTCAGCAATACTCGGTCCCACACCATGGCCCAAAATCCAGCGCAGCCTGGCCTGTGAGTGAGGGCTCCAGGCCCACTGCTCCAGAGGGACCTTTCCCAGCCTTCACGGGTTACGGCCTGTAGACCTGTACCCAGCACAGGCTGGCCGACCCAGTACAGCCTACATGGTGAATAAAATCATCCACTGTAGGAGACGCTTCTTGGTCCTCGTCTCAGTCCAAAAAGCCAATATTTGTAATCCCAAAGTTATGTTATTGGAATCCCATCAAGTTGATTCCAATCTACCACTTTCCATGCAACCCACAGCGAAAATGAGGACACTAAATTACATTTTTAACCATCAGGGGGTCGAGGGGCTCTAAGTCCTGCCATGACATGGCTTTCTGGAACCAAGAGTGACCCAGGGCCTCATGCAGTTTTTATTCAGTGAGAGAGTGCCTTGAGGATTGACTGAGAATTGTGGGAAGTAGGTGACTACTGTGAGCTGAGCTAGGTGGGTGGCCTACATTTACCTCTGCCATATGCAGAGAGGATACGCAGAGAGAGTAATCTGCATTATATAATATTTAATGTTTTGGGAAGTCTAGGGCTTCAGCTTTGATGTAGTCTTTCAAGCCCCAGGAAGTCATAGCCTCTATCTCGAGGCTCGATCCCAGCTGGCAGCTTGGAGCATTAGCTCTACCATCCTGTCTCTACCCGGCTCACATTAAGGAGCAGCAGACTTACCAGGGAAACACACATGCCACCTTCAAAGACTATCACCAGCAAATCAGCTAGACCAATATACATTGCTTAAGGCCAATGGAAGGATAAACAGAAGTCCTAGCCAGCTCTATGCATAACAATATGAGGGAATAGGATGAGACTCAGTCAAAATGGAGACAGTCGCTTTTCTTTCAAGGAGAGCTCCTCAGGTGGTCCCCCGCAATCCACTATCCTTTTGTGAGCCCAGAAGACCCACTAAAGCCCAGGTGTGCCCACCTAGAAAGTGACCTGCCTGACACAGGAGGGCTGACCCCAGAAATTTTCCAGATCTTTGCCACAAAGCCAGCTAAGATGGGGAATTTTCATTACTTGCTCTGCATGCCAGTTTGGTTCATGCTCGCCTGAACAGGGAATCAACAAAGGGGAACAAAAGGAGCTGCATCAAAAAAGGAACTGAACACAACAGCTAGATACAGGATAGGCATACCTGGATAATCTCAAACTTAATAGACTGGCACCCAAATCTCATAACCAGCTAAGGTAATAGCTGCACCAAAGCTCTACACCAAAGGTCAAAGGTCAGTGCTATACAAAATGACAAAGAGAAGGGGAAAAACGCAATCCCAGACTTTGAGTCCACCAGTAAGGGCAGAGGACACTAGCTCAGGTGTAATGAATGAATTAACAGATACAGCAGCAAAGGAAAAACATCAGAAAGCTATAGAGGAAATAAAATGGGAAGTAATTCCCCAAATTAAAAAAGAGATAT
This sequence comes from Ctenomys sociabilis, assembly GCA_004027165.1. NCBI lineage: Eukaryota > Metazoa > Chordata > Mammalia > Rodentia > Ctenomyidae > Ctenomys > Ctenomys sociabilis. The sequence continues at coordinate 27,598 of PVKA01023406.1, forward strand.
CTGAATGCATACTATCTGAAATAGAGAATGAATTCCAGAAACATTGGGTGGAAAAACTATGCTCACCCAGAACAAGTGCAGAGAGCACTATTCCAGCTGAAATATATGAATTAACAGCATCTGAAGTAAAGGAAAAACAGCAGAAAGATCATGAGGAACTCAAAGGAGAAATAAGTTCTGAAATCCAAAAAGAATTCTCTGAAAAAAAAAGAATTCTTTGAAATCATAGCATCTGAAATACAGAAACAAGTCCAAAAATATACAGAAGAATCCAACTTGGAAGAAACACTGCAGAAAAAGAATTAATAACTACCTCTAAAGAAGACATGGATAAAAAAATTGAGGAGATCAGAAACATGATGGATTCCTTGAATGAGCAATAGAGAAAAGAAATAGAATACATGAAACACAGTCAAAGAGATATGGAAGAACTAAAATTATCAATCAGGAGTCTAGAAAACCGTTTGAGTAAAAGTGAAGACAGAGTTTCAGATCTTGAAGATGCCGGAGCAGCTAGTGAAAAGGTGAGAAAGGATCTCTTAAAAACAACATGAATGCAGGAAAAAGTAATCCATTACCTGCAAGATGATGCCAGGATAAACAATGTGAGAATAATTGGTATCAATGAGAATGAAGGAGTCAATACAAATGACCTAAAAGAATTTGGGGAGAAATAATCACAGAAAGCTTCCCAAATATAAGGAAAAAATCCAACATTCAGGTCACCGATGTATACAGAACACCAAATAACTTTAACCCAAGTAGAAACACACTTCAACCCAAGTAGAAACACAACCCAAGTAGAAACATATAATAGTTCAGATCCCAGAAATCCAACACAAAAATAATATACTGAAAGCAGCTAGAGAGAAGGAGGAGCTCACATTCAAAGGAAAACCCATCAGAATTACAGCCGACTTCTCTACATAAACAATGAAGGCAAGGAAAGCATGGAGCAGAGTCCTTCAAGTCCTACATTAAAAGAAATTCCAGCCCAGACTATTATACCCTGCAAAAATCTCTTTCAACTTTGATGGAGAAGTGAAATACTTCCACGACAAAGAAAAACTAAAGAATTTCATGGTAACAAAGCCATCCCTTCACAGGCTGCTGAAAGATGTTCTAGAGAGAGACCGCAATGACTAGAACTCCATGAATGAGAATGGAAGGAACCCACTAAACAGGACAACAATTAAGCACAGGTTACAAAGGAGTAAACAACACCAGGAAACTATCAGGACAAACATAATTCAGCGCATTTCAATGATAACCATCAATGTAAACGGACTCAATTCTCCAATTAAGAGAAATAGACTGACACAGTGCATTAGGAAACAAAATCCAACAACATGCTGTATACAAGAAACACACTTAACTAAAAAGGACATTCATAGGCTCAAAGTCAAAGGATGGAAGACAATACTACATGCCCCAGCACCTCAGAAAAAAGGTGTTGCAGTTCTGTTCTCAGACAGTCTCAGCATCAAAACAAGAATGATCTAATTACACAAAGAATATATTGGGCAGGTGAAAAATTCAAGAGCAAGAAGTAACACTCATAAATATTTATGCACCAAACAAAAGAGCACCCAACTATGTAAGACAAATCTTAAGGGACATGAAAAACTTAATGTCTAAGAACATAATCTTAAAAGGAGACCTTCATCTCAAAAAGATAGGTCAACCAGACAAAAAATTAGCAAGGAAGTAGCAGAACTGAACCAGAGCTTAGAACAAATGGATGTGGTGGGCATATACAGAGTGTTCCACCCAACCACAGCTGAATACACATTTTTTTCAGCTGCACACGGGTCATTTTCCAAAATAGACCACATACTAGTCCAGAGGTCATGCTAAGTATATACAAGAAAATAGGAATTATCCCATGCATACTATCTGACCACAATGCAATGAAATTGGAAATAAATGACAAAAGAAACCAGAAAAACCCACTAAATTCATGGAAACTAAACAACACCCTACTCAGCAATCAATGGGTTACAGAAGAAATTCAACAAGAATATCTACAATTCAATGAAAATTCAAGTACAACTTACCGGAATTTATGGGATGCAATGAAAGCAGTTCTCAGAGGGAAAATCATAGCTATGAACTCACACATTAGGAAAACAGAAGGGGAACAAATTAGCACCCTAATATTGCAACTCCAACAACTAGAAAAAGAAGAGCAAACAAAACCCAGAGTGCAAAGACGGGAAGAAATCATAAAGATTAGAGCAGAAATTAATTCAATTGAGATGAAGAAAACAAAGAATCAACAAATCAAAAAGTTGGATTTTGAAAAACTAAATAAAGTTGATAAGCCTCTAGCCAACCTCATCAAAAAGAGGCAAAAGGACATTCATGTGCAAGCAATAAGGTATGAAAAGGGTGAAATCACCACAGACCCAGTGGAAATTCAGAAGATTGTCAGTAGTTACTTCGAAAATCTTTAGGCTCACAGAATAAAATACACAGAAGAAGTACAGAGATTCCTCAAAAGGTACAAATTACCAAAACTGAATCAAGAAGATATAACAACTCACAATAAACCGATAACAGCCAGCCAAATAGAAAACGTAATAAAAAGCCTACTGACAAAGAAAAGTCCAGGTCTTGATGCATTCACAGCTGAATTCTACAAGAATTTATAGAAGATATAATCCCTACACTCCACACACTCCTCAATGAATTTGAAAAGGAAACAGTCCTCCCAAAATCATTTCTGCAGGCAAGTATTATACTGATTCCAAAACCAGGGAAAGACACAACCAAAAAGGAGAACTGCAGGCCAATCTCCCATATGAACATAGATGCAAAAATACTCACAAAATCCTGGCAAATAGAATATTGCAAATCATGAAGAAGATCATACACCATGACTAGGTAGGATTCATCCCAGGGATGCAAGGATGGTTCAATATTCGAAAATCTATAAATGTGATACAATGTATTAATAGACTGAAATCTAAAAGCCACATGATCATCTCAATTGATGCACAGAAATCCTTTGACAAAGTCCAACACTCATTCATGTTCAAGGTCCTACAGAAAATTGGAATAGATGGACTCTATCATAACTTGATAAAAATCATCTATGACAACCCAAAAGCGAATATAATCCTAAATGGGGAAAAACTGAAATCTTTTACTCTTAAATCAGGTACAAGACAAGGATGTCCTCTATTACCCCTCCTGTTCAATATAGTCTTGGAATCATTATCATCAGCCATTAGAAAAGAGGGAGAAATAAAACGAATAAGAATGGTGGCGCATGCCTGTAATCCCAGCACTCGGGAGGCTGAGGCAGGAGGATTGTTGTGAGTTCGAGACCAGCCTGAGCTACAAAGTGAGCTTAAGGCCCGCCTGAACTGCATAGTGAGACCCTGTCTCAAAAAACAAAAAAAAAAAACAAAAAAAAAAAAAAAAAAAAAAAAAAAAAAAAAAAAAAAAAAAAAAAAAAAAAAAAAAAAAAAAAAAAAAAAACAAAAAAAAAAAAAGAATAGGTAAAGAAGAAGTTAAATTATCACTATTTTCAGATGACATGATGCTTTACTTGAAAGATCCAGAAACTCCACCAAGAAACTACTAGAACTGAAACAGAAATTCAGTAACATAGCAGGATACAAAGTCAATACTCAAAAGTCAATAGCATTCGTCTACCCAGATAACAAGCACACTGAAAGGGAAACAATAGAAACAATACCTTTTACAATAGCACCGCAGAAAATGAAATACCTTGGGATTCACTTAACCAAGGAAGTCACAGATCTTTTCACAGAAAATTACAACACTCTAATAAAAGAGATTATAAAGGATTTCAGAAAATGGAAAGATATTCCATGCTCCTGGATAGGAAGAACCAACATCGTGAAGATGGCCATACTCCCAAAATTGCTGAACAGATTTAATGCAATCACTATCAAACTGCCAAACATACCTCCCAGACCTAGAGAAACTGTTTTGTAAAATTTTTTTTGAAACCACAAATGAACTAGAATAGCAAAGGAAATGTTGGCGAATAAAGACAAGGCAGGAGGCATCACAATTTCTGACTTGAAATTATGCTACAAAGCCACTGTGATAAAATCAACATGGTATTGGCAACAAAATAGACCTGAGGATCAATGGAATAGATTAGAAGATGCAGAGGCATCTACAATCACACTCAGCCATCTGTTCTTCGACAAAGCAGCTAAACAAGCTCACTGGAAGAAAGATAGCCTCTTTAACAAATGGTGCTGGAAAACATGGCTTTCTACATGCCGAAAACTAAAACTTGACCCAGCTCTATCAGCATGCACTAAGCAAAAGGAAAATTGGATTAAAGACCTAAACATTAAAACAGAAACACTCAGTCTCCTGGAACAGGAAGTAGGAGGAACGCTTGAAGACATAGGGTCAGATAAAGAGTTCATGAACAAACATATATTCACATGGGAAGCACTTGAGAGAATCAACAACTGGGATCAACGCTTCTTAAGGAGTTTCTGCATGTCAAAAGAAATTGTCAACAGAGTGAAAAGTCAACCCACAAATTTTGAAAAAATCCTAATAAGCAATCACACAAAGGTCTGCTGTCTAGAATAAATAAAGAACTAAGGTGCAATGGGATCCTTAAATTTAAAGAGCCAATTCAGAAATGGGCATCTGAGATGCATACTCACTTCGCAAAGGACCAAATTAAAGAAGCGAATATATGAAAAAATGCTCCACATCACTAGCCATTCGTGAAATGCAAAAGAAACAACACTGAGATACCTTCTCACTCCAGAAAGATTGGCTATCATAAGGAAATCAACCAACAACAAATGTTGGAGAGGTTGTGGGGAAAAGGGAATACTTCTCCACTGCTGGTGGGAATGTAGACTGGTACAACCATTGTGGAGGTCAGTGTGGAGACTCCTCAAAAGAGTAGGACTAGAAATCCCATTCAAGCCAGCTATCCCTCTACTGGGAATTTTCCCAGAGGAACTGAAAACATTGTGTCATAGTGATATATGTGCATCTATGTTAATGGCAACACAATGTGTGATAACAAAATCTTGGAAACAACCAAGATGTCTGTCACATGAGGAATGGCTGAAAAAGATGAGTATTTCTATATAATGGAGTGTTACTCAGTTATAACGAATGATAAACTTGAAGCATTTATATTGAAGTGGATGCTGCTTGAACATATACTCTTAAGTGAAATAAACCAGACAGACATATGCAAGTATCATATAGTCTTCCTAGTATAAGAAGACACCAGAAGAAATAGAAATAGAAATATTCAACAACAGCTAAAAAGAATTGACTCAGATAGTTAGGGCAAACTGGACGGCATATGCTAATCAGCTTTTCTTCTGGATAGTTAACAACCTAAGTTCACAGATCAAAATTGGAGAAATAGAAGAGCCGCAAGGTCCGCCAACATTTTGCCCTAGTCTTTCAAGATCAGCGAAGACTCAGGACATAGGAGAACCTGTACTGCAACATCAGTTGTGCCTCAAGTTTTCTGAACAAGGCTATTATGGAGCCACTAAGGAAAGAGATTGATGATCTATAGTATGCTTAGGGAGAGAGTCGCATGGAGAGAAAACTTTCTCTCTGGTTCTCACAGAAAGCAAAGTAGTCCAGCGATGGCTGTGACTCATGCACATGGCTGACGCAGACAAGGGATATACAGAGTAAGGTACAGGATTACAAGATAAACCCTGAGGGGACTTAACTGACCTCATTGGAAACAGAAGCTACATCTTTTGGTATATAGGGCTTGATCTATCTCGATCTTAACCATCCAACAAATAAGTATAAAAATGAGGTATATAACGTGGGACCATAATAATAAGTTGAGATGTAAATGGCTATAGTCAACAACTTCTTCAGATAACTCACTATTATTGTGGAATGCTGGACTGTATTGGATTGTATTGCCAAGTTTATCATAACGAATGATAAACTTGAAGCATTTATATTAAAGTGGATGCTGCTTGAACATATACCCTTAAGTGAAATAAACCAGACAGACATATGCAAATATCATATAGTCTTCCTAGTATAAGAAGACACCAGAAGAAATAGAAATAGAAATATTCAACAACAGCTAAAAAGAATTGACTCAGATAGTTAGGGCAAACTGGACGGCATATGCTAATCAGCTTTTCTTCTGGATAGTTAACAACCTAAGTTGTTAACTAAGTTGCACCAAAGTTTGTTTAATGACAATGGAGTACTCATCTTTGTCAGGTCTAGACAAAAAAAAAAGGGTATAAAAGGGAAGAATCATGATGTGTGTTTATGAGCAGTACAGTTGGGATGGACATGCCATGCTTCTGCATAATTCTGTGAGAAGCGGGATTTGTGCTGGTGGTGTTTGGACAGGATATTATGTAAGTTTCTAGTCCTATGGACAACCACTAGAAAGATAACAAGGTAGAAAGTATTAACTATTGAATCTGTGATATAATTCAGCTATACAAAATAACATAAGTATATAGCTAAAAAATAATTTCTTTTTTCCTAAGTTTGGAATCCCTATAAAATTTCTTTTTTCCTAAGTTTGGAATCTCTATAAAATTTTGGAGTTTGGAAGTTATTAGTCCTTCTTCATCTGGTGAAGAGTGCAGAAACACTCCTCATTAGTGAATGTCTTTAAATTACATTAAGTTCGAACTGAACAACATCTGGATCCATGTGCATGTGTATGTGCTGTGTGTGTGCATTTTCTGGGGATGTGTACTGAACTGTCAGAATGAATTTGAGTGGGTATCTGATTGTGTGTTCTAATATAGAGTCCTCTACATGGACACAGGGCAATCCTTATGCTATGAGAGAGTACAGGAATTTTGGAGAGAATTAAATTAAGTTTGACAAAGAAACAAACAAAAAAAAAATCAACATGGTATTGGCAGAGGAATAGACCTGAGGATGAATGGAATAGAATAGAAGATGCAGAGGCCTTTGTGAGCACACTCAGCCACTTGATCTTCGATAAAAGGGCCAAACATGCTCACTGGAATAAGATAGCCTGTTTTACAAATGATGCTGGAAAAACTGGCTCTCTACATGCTGAAAGGGAAAACTTGACCCAAGTCTGTTACCATGCACTAAGCTAATGTCAAAATGGATTAAATATCTAAACAGTAAAACAGAAACAGTAAATCTCCTGGAAGAGAAATCAGGAAGAACTCTTGAAGACATAAGGGTAGGTAAGAGTTCATGAATAAAAATCAAATTTCATGTGTAACATTTGAAAGTATTAAGAACTGGGACCAACTTTAATTCAGAAATTTTTCACATCAAAAGAAATTACCAACAAAGTGAAAAGACAACTCCAAAATTTGGAAAAAATCTTAACTAATAAGCACTCAGACAAAGTTCTGATTTTTAGAATTCATAAAGATCTAAAAACCATCAGAGCCCCTAATTTTATTTATTTATTTATATATTTTTGTGTTGTTTTTTATTTTTGTTTTATTGAAGTACAAATATCAATGAGATAGTTTTAAGATACCTTGACAAGATGGATTTGATAAATTAATACATTGCAAACTGTTTTCATAATGTTTTGGTATCATAGAAGGTGCATACATAATATTATACTTACAGACATTATTATACTGTATGTCTCTTATCAGTAAATAGAGTGTAGCTGTTTGCTTATCTTATTTTTAATACCTGAATTAAATCAAAGATTCAATAATTAATACTTTCTACCTTGCTATTTTCCTAGTGGTTGTCCATAGTACTAGAAGCTGACATAATATCCTGTTCAACCACCATTAGTGCAAATCTTGCCTCACATAGGATTATGTAGAAGCACAGCGTTATCTATCCCAACTGTACTGTCTATACACACACATCATGATTCTTCCTTTCGATACCCCTTCCTTTGTCTACACCTGTCAGAGATGGGCATTCCATTATCATGCAACTAACTTAGGTGCTTGAACTCGACAACACAATCCAACATAGTCCAGCATTCCCCAACAATAGTGAGTTATCCAAAGAAGTTGTCAACCATAGCCATTTACAGCTCAAATTAATATTATGGCCCCGCGAAGTATACTTCATTTTTATACTTTTCTGCTGGATAGTTAAGACGTAGATAGAGCAAGACTTATATACTAACACATGTACTTTACGTTTTTTATGAGGTCAGTGAAGTCCCGTAAGGGTTTATCTTGTAGTCCTGTACCTTATTCT
>PVKA01023407.1:0-28756 GCA_004027165.1 Ctenomys sociabilis
CCTTGTGGCTCTTCTATTTCTCCAACTCTGACTTGTGATCTTAGGTTGTTAACCATCCAGAAGAAAAGCTGATTAGTATCCTGCAGCATATGCCATTCACTTTGCCTTATCTGACTCAATTGATTTTACTTGTTGTACGTTACCTTTTGTATTTCTGCTTTTCGCTTGTTATACTAGGGAGACTATACGATATTTACATGTGTGTCTGGTTTATTTCACTTATGAGTATATGTTCAAGTGGCATCCACTTCAGTATAAATGCTTCAAACTTATCATTCTTAATAGCTGAGTAATACTCCATTATATAGAAATACCACATCTTTTTCAACAAAAATATGGAACGCTTCACGAATTTGCATGTCATCCTTGCGCAGGGGCCATGCTAATCTTCTCTGTATCATTCCAATTTTAGTATATGTGCTGCCGAAGCAAGCACCCAAATATTTTAGATTATTATAAAAGTACATTGATTAATGTTACTCTTTCTTTAGCCACAGAGTCAAAATTTAGTTGACTTAAAAATATATGCTTTACCTGTTTTGCAAACGCTGAGAAAGTTCTAGTCAGCAACTCTCACTACTTTCTGATAAAACATCTCACTCTTGATTGTCACAGTGTAGTAGCAAACATCTTATCAGAAGGTCTTGTAATTTCTGATTTCATCATACAGAACTCTGCTTTGACTTTTTGCAGGAAATATTAGCAATGGCATTTTAGGAGGTACAAAATCTCAAAATCTTTAGACAGAAATCTCATAACTGAGCCAACACTACAAAGGTAGTTTAGGGATTTCAAATAAAAGAACCTGCTTGTGACTTATTTTAAATAGAAACGCTGGGCAGAAAGTTGATTTTTTATTATTTTTTTCTCCTGTCACTGTGGCTGAGGACTTCCATAACAAGTTGGCAACCTAGACATGTATCTTCTGAATGAAACCACCACACAGAGGTCGCCGTTCCACAATGGAAGTGATCATCAGTTTCACACAGTATCCAAATGCAAGTCAGCTAATAGGCGCTATCTTTTATTCTTCTTTCGGTGTGCTGAAAAACTGAGAAACTGATTTGAGATTCATTCATATTTAGTAAACATGATAAAATCTCTTCCTGTCATAGCACTCATCTTCAAAGAACAGAGAATGTTCTGGAGATTAACAGTCTCGATTAACTTCATACAGGTTGTGGTTTTGCTCCTCAGTGGCTACGCTATCATTTTTCTGCATGACACGTTGCCTTAGCCTCACGTGATTTCAGCCAGAAGCCAGACAAAACTGAAAGGCCAACTCACTTAACAGCACAATATTCCTTCATTTTGACATGTGTGCTCTCAGCAAAAGTCATAGCAATTATGTAATTAAAGTGCTAACATGTTACAGTATATGGTACTGTAGAGTCTACTGTGAAGCATAATAGATTGGAATCAAGAGAGGAAAGCACCAAGCACCCAGTTCATTCACAAGATGAATGCATGAGGCAACCAAATTTGATTGACTGCATTTGGAGTACTTTTGAAATCAGCCCTTTTACCTCTTGCTCACTATTTTCATTTATGGTGTTGTGTTTTATGAACTGTGGATTTTAACTTTCTGTCCATTTATGCTGAAGTTTAACTTTTCTGTGTTTAAAAAGAATAGAACATTAAGACAATCAAGTTTGCAGTATTTTTTCCTTTAATCAGGAAATTAGCTCACAATTATAACAGTATACAGATTGTAAGAGGAATGTTTTCTATCATAAAATTGAAATCACAAATTAAGTTTTCTAAAATGCAAACACAAATATGGTTACATGCTCAACTTAAACATACAAATAATTTAAAGTAGTACAGTTCTTTTTCTTTCTTCTTTCTTCCTTTCTTCCTTTCTTCCTTTCTTCCTTTCTTCCTTTCTTCCTTCCTTCCTTCCTTCCTTCCTTCCTTCCTTCCTTCCTTCCTTCCTTTCTTTCTTTCTTTCTCTCTTTCTTATTTTTGTATTTTAGGGAAGGGTCTACACGGTGGTCAGGGTCTCACTGCTGTATCAGACTCACAATGATCCTCTTCTTTACAGCCTCTTAAGAGCTGGGATTACATGCATGCACCACCACACCCAGTCTCAATTTTCATCTGAGTTTACCCCGGGGGCAGGCCAGGAACAGTATGCCTGGGGATCAAACCCTGGGACCCTGTGCTTGCTTGCAGGCACTTTAATCTTTGAGCTATTTGACTGGCCTGTAATACAGTTATTAACATTTCCCAAATTCCACAATTGAAACATTTTTTTTAAATTAAGTATGACTTCATATTCCTTAAGTGTTTATAACTCATGGACCAAAATTTTCAATTATTGTAGCCAAATATCTCCAGATTTTAAGAACTTTGAAGAAATATTTGCATGTGTTAATGATTTCTTTCACTAACACTTTTTCTATTCAATTGGCAGGACAGTTGGTGATGGCTTATTTCTAGTTATTTAGTATTTGAGTTCTAAAGAATTCAATTCTTCATGATTTAAGAGGCAAAATCTTTTAAATGCAAATGGGCTTATTTCTTTTTGTCCCATCAGTGAATTCTTCTGTTGCCCTCATTTCACATTATAGTAGTTTTTGAAAAATAATGATATATAAGAAAATATGTCTGATATATATTAAAGCTTTTGAAGTGTTGAAAAATCAGGTAGTATAATATATTTTCATTTATTTATAAAATTTAATTAGTCAATGACTCATTTCCACAAATATTTTATAAAGTCTTAAAGGGAATTAAACCATATTCTATAAACTGACAATAATGTCTAAATATATCTCTGTTCTACCATAATTGTTATACCATAATTATAATGACTTGTTAAAATTTACCACAAATACTTACATGACAAGGAAATGAAAATAGTCTTTCACTTAAGTTTTCTTATAAAATTAAAAATAGGCCCCAATACCACACTGCTGTGTGTGTATCAATACTTTTTCCAAGGGCAATTCAGTACTGGGAATATGAGCAAAAAGTCAAACGAGTTCATCCAGAGCATTCCTGCTCTTAATATTTGGAAGAGATTTAACATGATGACATCTAAGCAATTAAAAAATTATTCATTGGCTGTAAACATAATGCAAAGAATCCATCCCTAACTTTTCCAAACAAACAGATATCATATTAAAAAACTACTAACTGTTCTCAAAATTGCAACAGTTATGGGACTCATTAATGAAGTAGAAGGCAAATGCTGAACATGCAGTGTGATATTTTTGGCTATTGACATTTCCCACAGGTCTTTCATTCCATTTTTAATTCCAGATATTATTATAATTTTAAAATATTCTTTTGTAGTAACTACTCAGCTGACCTATCACATATATGCACGAACTTATACTAAGGCATTTTAGAGAAATATGCTCAAAAGCACATTCCAAACATAAGTCAGTTAATAAACAGCAATCAGTTTGTACTAAATAACTGAACTACTTATTAAATAGGTGCTAACCATTCATGCAGAAATCTCCTTGTTCAATGTTCAGGAAGCTAGGAATTTTCATTCATTAGTTACTAAGAAGGAAACGAAGCATACCAGTACCTTTTTTCCTTTTTTTGCAGAGTTTCAGGTATAAGATACGTATGTGAGGAAACTAGACATCTGTGAAGGAAACCCTACTTCTGGTTGATCAATACTGTAGCATTTTACAGGGAAGCCCATGAGATAAGTGGAAGCCCAAGCACCTGCAGATTCTTCAATCCATAAGGACAAGGGAAGGACGAGGACAAGACTGAGGTCAAGTGCCCTCCTTCCCAATAAGAGCCATGATTGTTGGATCAGAAGTGAGGAACTATCTGCTCTTGCATTTAACTACTTCCTTCAGAGGCAGAGCACCTAAGCTTCCAGGTGGCTGTTCCAATGTGATGGGCGCCAGGAAAAGAAAGCTTTTCCAACTTCATAGCATCTTCCACGTCTTTTAGTTCTCTAAAAATAAAAACTTCTGAATACGTATAAAGCAAAATGAAGTTGGGAGTTCTAAAATTTCCCCCTTGAGTTTTCTGACCTGTTAAATTCGGACAATCTTTGTTACTATCTCATTAATGATAGTGTGACACTGTCAGTGGCCTCTGGGTTGAAAGGCTGCATAGGGAAATACTGTGGATTGCTGTGATCTGTGTTGCCATGGACTGACTTGATTTTACCACACTCTTCCTGAGCATCCTAAGGGGATCAGAGTAGCAGAGCTAATTTCCAGGCACCACCTACACTTATGCAACTGAAATCATCGGAGAAGATTTTTCTTCTCAAATTATAAAGTTTGATCCAAATATAATACAAATGGGTAATGTAAAATTATTATAGTATGAGACATAACCCTTAATCGCTCTCAAAATATGACTCCTCATTTCAAACCCACTTACCCAAATGCTTGGCAATTTCTATTTCATTTTACTTTTATTTTTATTAACTTTATTGAGAAACAAATAGCAATGAGACAATTTCAAAACCAATTGATAGGACAGTTTTAATAATTAATACATTGCATATTGTTGTCTTTGTAGTGGTTATTCACAGTACAAGATTCAGGCATGATATCCTGTCCAAATACTACTAGTACAAATCTTTCTTCTCATTGAATTAAGAGAAAGTAGCTGTATATCAGTTTGCCACTTTCTGAAGCAGCTCTGAAAGTCCTCTTTCAGGTATTTTCTGGGTGTTATTAAAAATATGGCAAAGGCTGTGGCTCAGTGCCATTTAATGGGAACACAGACGTGTGAGAACACCAAGCAAATTCTAATTATTTCCCAAAGTCTCCATAAAACAAACACTTTGAATTAAGGTACGATTGTAAAGGAGTCATCACAGTGCAACTCTATGCAGTTACAGAAGAGGACTCCCAGAACTGGGTCACACATTGGCATGAGCGATGGAATAAATGTGTTAAAAAAGATTAGGGGACAGGGAGATAACGCAGCAGGATAAGCACTTGCCTGGCAACCACAGGGTCCTGAGTTCAATGCTCGGTATCACAAATAAATAAATATTGACAGCATTGTGATTGATATTAATGGCAATGTGCCCTTTACTACCTTAATATTTTTAAAATGTTAAACAAATTTTTCTTACTCCTCTCTAAGTATTCTTTCAGCTATTTCTTTATTGGCACTTATTGAATTTCAAATAATTTTGTAAGCAACAGATGTGTTGACTGAATATTGAACAAGTAAATCTAAAGACTTTAGTGGTACCTCATTTTCAAAGGGAAAGAGAGAATTGGTGACAGGCATACTTTCTAAAAATACTAAGCTGCAAAAACTTCAGTTATCCTTTAGCTTGAGATATGAAGAGACAACCATGTGTCAAATATTTTGCAACTAAAATATATTTTAGAACTCTTTGGATAGTTTCTATATTTTATAGACTGTATGCTATTGAAATTTTTTCTGTATTTAGGACGTACTGGGTCTCACTTTGTAGATTGGATTTGTAATGAGTCTTCTGTTTACAGCCTCCCAAATCACAGGAATTACAGGTGCATGCCACCATACCCAGTCTCTGAAATTTAAAATATGTAGCATTTCCAAAACTCTTAGAACATTCTGCATCTGTTAGTGAAAAGAAAATAATATACATTATGAAATCTGTGCTTCCTCAAAGGTTAGGGATGTGTCTGTCTCATTTATGCTTCCTTGTTTCAGGGACAAAACACCCAAACTCCATAACTTTAGAGTAGAAGTTTGTTGAGCTCACATTTTCTAGGTATTTATTATTATAATCATTATTATTAATGGTAGTAGTACTTTGTGCAGAGTCTCACTATGAGGGTGAGACTTGTGGTCCTCCTGCTTTTGGCTCCCAAGCACTGGGATTACAGGCATGTGCACCATGACTGTTCTCTGCAGCCAGCTCAGTGGAGCTGGTGGGACATGTGGTGCAGGGATTGAACCCTGGTCCTTGCACTTGTCTAAGCAAGCACTTAGACTGCTGAGCTATCTCACTGGCCCTTGGGCTCACATTTTCAATGTATGGTCAGCTGACTCAAGGAAGAGAAAAGGTAAGAGAGGATCCTGGGAGAGGAAGGCTGTTCCTGCCATGGCACTCAAGGGTCACAGATGAATGAGCCATGGAGGAAGATTGGAAATGGAGGTTTTAATTTCCTGGTTGTTTATACTATTAACGAACACAGCTCCCACTTAATCCAGTCACTTTCAAAATCCCCCCCTCTAAACACACAAAGTTTTGTGAGGTATTCTGGATCTAAACAACAGAAGTTATTCACTTATGAATTGGTAAGAGCAAACAAATTTTTCTGCCAGAAAAAGAATTCCTCAACTGATTCTTTAAATAAAGACAAAAGAAAACCTCCAAAAACTATGGAGTAGGCTGAACAGCTTTGTGTAGCTCCAGCAGACCTCCATGTATTTGTTCTTAGTAGTTCCACCCTAGTTTGTTAGTTGCTTCATTTTAGTTTCTGCTCAATACAGAAGTGGTTTTCTGTGCTTGATGCATATTAGAATCATGTACCAAGTTTTTATTTATTGTTTATATTACTTCTGATTAGGGTGGGTATTTTCTTAAGTTTTGAGGATGCTTCTAGTATACAAACAATCCCAAAACACTTGTGGGAAAAGTAGAATAGATTTTCAATGTGAACAATACAAAATAAATTCTGCAGTATTAAAAATTAGTTTTAGGGGCCAGGAAGATGGCTCAGTGGAATAAGCACTTCCCAGGCATGCACAAGGGCCTGAGTTTGATCCTTCATTCTGAAAAAACAACAGCAACAACAACAAAATACAATTAGCTTTATTTCTCAAATAACATTTTTAAAAAAATCTCTTGAGTGATTAAAACATATAAGTAGATATAAATTATATTCTCATCAATATATATATATATATATATACACACACACTTCACATACATATTTCAGCTCAGAATCTAAGCAAAAACTAGTTATATCATTTTAGAGAAGAAAAGGGCTAGACAATTTATTAATTTAAAGAAGTATGGTGGATTTTCTGAAATTGCATATGTTATTTAAGACTTTTTAATGTATAAATTTTTCATGGTTAGGAAAAAAATGTCATGTGTAGGTTAGTACATGATGTAAATATGGTACATTTTTGACAAAAGTTTCCATTAGAAATTTTCAACCCACCAATTTTGAAAAAATCCTAACAAATAAGCAATCAGACAAAGGTCTGTTCTCTAGAATATATAAAGAACTTAGATATATTAGGGCCATTACATTTAAAGACCTAATCCAGATATGGGCATCTGTCATGAATACACACTTCTCAGAGGACAAAATTAAAGAAGCAAACAAATATATGAAAAAATGCTCCACATAGATAGCCATCTGCAAAATGAAAATTAAAACAACATTGAGATGCCATCTCACTCCAGAAAGAATGGCTATCATAAGGAAATCAACCAACAACAAATGTGGGAAAGGTTGTGGGGAAAAGGGAACACTTCTCCACTGCTGGTGGGAATGTAGACTGGTACAACCATTGTGGAGGTCAGTGTGGAGACTCCTCAAAAGAGAAGGACTAGAAATCCCATTCAAGCCTGCTATTCCCCTACTGGGAATTTTCCCAGAGGAACTGAAAGCATTATATCATAGTGATATATGTGTTTGTATGTTTATAGCAGCACAATTAGTGATATCAAAATCTTGGAAACAACCAAGATGTCCGTCACATGAGGAATGGTTGAAAAAGATGTGGTATTTCTATATAATGGAGTATTACTCAGCTATAAAGAATGATAAACTTGAAGCATTTATATTGAACTGGATGCCACTTGAGCATATACTCATAAGTGAAGTAAACCAGACACATATGTTCAAATATTGTATAGTCTCCCTAGTATAAGCAAAAAGAAGAAATACAGATAGAAATATACAACAACAGCTAAAAACAATTGAGTCAGATAGGGCAAAGTGAATGGCATGTGCTGCAGGGTACTAATCAGCTTTTCTTCTGGATGGTTAACAACCTAAGTTCACAGATCAAGAATTGGAGAAATAGAAGAGTCACAAGGTCAGCCAACATTTTGGCCCTAGCCTTTCAAAGTCAGCAAATACTCAGGACATATGTGAACCTGTACTGTAACATCATGACACTCAGTTATGCCCCCAGTTTTCTGATCAAGGAGATTATGGAGCCACAGAGGAAGGAGATTGATCATATATAGTGTGCCTGGGAAGAGTCACATGGAGAGAAAACTTTCTCTCAAGCTCTCACAGAGAGCAAACTGGTCAAGCATTGGCCATGACTCATCCAAATGGCTGACACAGACAAAGGATCTATAGAATAAGGTACAGGATTATAAGATAAACCCTGAGGGGACTTGACTGACATCATCAGAAACAAAAGCTACATTTTTGGCATGTAGGTCTTGCTCTATTTCGGTCTTAACCATCCATGAGAAAAAGTATAAAAATGAGGTATATAACGCAGGGCCATAATAATAAGTTGAACTGTGAAGAGCTATAGTTAACAACTTCTTCAAATAAGTCACTATTATTGTGGAATGTTGGACTGTGTTGAATTGTGTATCCAAGTTCATACACCTGTAATGGTTTGATGACAACAGAGTGCCCATCTTTGATAGTACTAGACAGAAATAGAGGGGGGGATACAAAGGAAGAGCTGAGATGCATTTGCACAGACAGTACAGATAGGATAAATTTGTAGTATTTATGCATAATTCTATGGGAGGCAAGATTTGCACTAATAGTGGCTGGACAGGTTATTATGTCAGTTTCTAGTACTATGTATGGACAACCACTAGGAAGATAACAAGGTGGATGTTATTAATTATTGAATCTGTGATATAATTCAGGAATATAAAAATAAGTATACAGGCACACTCTCTTAAGTTTCTGATTAAAGATAACTGCTATAATAATGTCTATAAGTACAATATCATATATGCACCTTGTACAATACCAAAACATTATGAAAACAGTCTATAAGGTATTAATTTGAATCTGTCCCATTAATTTGTCTTGAAACTGTCTCATTGCTTCTTGTTCTTCAATAAAATATAAAAAGAAGAAATTTTCAAGCTGCCAGTCCATGGTTTAAAGCCTGAATATCACTATGAAAATCTATTCTTCAAGAAAATATTGTCTTTATTCAAAATGGTGATGGCCTTTGATTTTTCTCAATGGTATTTCAGATCTTTGACTTCTTTAGCATTGACATTTTTATTGCCTATTCTTAAGAAAACAAAGGATAGCTTTCAAGTTGGAAGCTATATTCTGCTGAAATGTTTCTAGTAAATTCTGGCTTCTCTTTCAACACTTTATTTTGTAATCAAAACTTCCAGACTAATTTAATCCCATCTTCAAATATCACTTGGTGTTATTGCCTTGAGGACCGTGCATTATAAAAATTGCCACAGAAAATTTATTTTAACTCATTTAAATATTTGGAGTTCAGTTTCTGCTCACAAAGACAAATTACTTCAAGGAATTGTTCCTGTGTTATTGAAAAATGGAAAAATATACAAGACATGTGAAACACTGATTTTTAAATTGTTAGCAGTAACAACCCAGTACTGAAGTTTCTGAGAAAAGGGAAACAAAGGAGGTACAGTGTTTTCCAGAATGCAGATTGGGGCATGGAAAACGAAATGCAGTGTAGTGTTCAGACTGAATTATACAGCAGAGATTAGAATCTCAAGAGTTCAATATGGGCTGGGGAGATGGCTCAGTGGAATAAGGGCTTCCCTGTCTTTGCCAAAAAAAAAAAAAAAAAGAGTGCAAGATGGGTAAATCTTAGCTGACAGATGACTAGAGCAAGCACTATACAGCTAGCTCCATGCGTCTCACTTTTGACTTTCGATTTCTGGAATATGTTGTCTTCTACCAGTGAGTGAAGAAGCTACAGAAAACCAGAGAAACAATCCTAATCCTAAAACTTTTCAAGTTTGCGAGTATCTTGAGACGAGGGTCATGGAAGGTTTCTAAAACCTGGAAATAACCGTAAAAGAGCAGTCGGAATGTAGACTAGAAACTTATTCCTGCAAACCAAGGAGCTAATTACTGACCACAGCATAGCAAGAGTCTGTGTTCTCTGGAAATATAGCAATGTATCCAAGTGGGGGTAAAGGTTGTTGTTTTAACCCACATATTTATAGTACTTTTTAAACCTTTATTCAAAAATATTTTTTGTTTGTTTGCTTTTTATTTTTATTTATTTATTTTTTAGCATTAGTATTTTATTTTATTTTATTTTTATTGAAGTACAAATATCAATGAGAAAGTTTCAAGACACATTAACAGGACAGATTCTAAAATATTTAAGAGAAAAGCACTATATCAAGAACGATCAAATGAAAACTAATCAAAGTAAAATATAAGCCTTAAATTAAAAGTTATAAAATATTTTAAAATATATTTAAACTATCACAAACAGCTTAAAATATTTCATCAATGATATAATTTGCTGTTCAGGATTTATAATTTATTTTAGGAGACAAAAGTTAAAGAAGAATAATGTGTAAATTGACAAGATCACAAGACACACACATACACACACACACACATACACTCATTGAAAGAGAAACAAAAGAGAATGAGAGAGATCAACCCAATGCTAAGTTCCATAGCAAATTTAAAGGTTAGATTTTTCTTGCTTGTTTCTTTCCTTCCTTTCATTGTCTCTATTAATAAGAATATACAACATATTCTAATAGTTTGCATTTCACGAAGTTACTGACCCTAATGAGGCTGAAGGTTAAAGATTTCCAGAGAAAAGATTTAAAAAATAGAACTGCTTAAACAAAATCACTGTGTATTCCTGAACAATTTAATCTTCAGCTTTGAAGAGAAATTTAGATTCTTTTTGGAGTCAGACAAGAAACATCACTTTCTTGCACCCAAATAGTTTAAAAATCATTTTCATAAAGACTGACAACTGTGAATCCTGATATTCATGAATTTGGCCTCTCTGTTTTGTATATCAGTACAAATGCATGTTAATTTCACAACACAAATACGGATTATTTCATTCTCCTTTAATGGTTTTCTTAATGTATTGTAAAGATACTGAGATTAATACATCTGGTTATTGAACTACATTTAATCAAGTAATAATTTAAAGAAATGCTACCAAGTTTTAAATCCTATACATATTGAAAGATAAATATTGCAAAAGCTAGTATTAACAAATACAAAAGTATTTCCAGTATCGAAGCTTTATGATTGTTATTTGTACGTGGTATTTATAACGATGTGAGTTATAATTTTGTAATCAATGGAGAATGAAACTCTTGCAAAAATATCTAAACATCAAATGTGTTCGTAAATTCAATACATTTTTCTGTATAAAAATGTTAATAAGAATTTAAAATGACATATATGCACTCCATACAGGAAATACCATTTAAAATTTTCAAGTGCATTTAAGATTTCAAAAGTGTTTCATTATACGTGGAAATCTTTGACTTTCAAAGTAAAACATTAATGTTCTATGATAATAGTAACATTGACATTTAATTATTAATATTTGATTGACACTCTTCATTCTGTCAGCTCTTATAATTCCTGCAATTTGGAAATATCCAAAGAAAAATAGAAAATAAAATGAGATCACAGTATAAGAAAATGTACAGTCACATCTATACCAGTATAAACTTGACATTTAGACCAACTTTTGCAATGTTAAAATAATTAAGAAATTTCGCTAGCAAGTTTATACTTGACAGATAAATGTTTTGAGAATGTATGTTGAAAACACTTCTACTTTAAACGGTTTACAGAAGTAGAAGTCAATAAATTCATTTAGATTTTTCTCCAGTTGAGTGAAATATTTATTCCCTCCAGCCATTTGACTTACACATCTAAAAGTCAGTAAATTGTCGTGTTTGTATCTATTAAATACGATTAAGGCACAGTCAGTATTCTTGTGTTTTTCAATGAGCAGTGCTTTCTCTCGCCGGGCGGTGAGCAGAGTTTCCAGGTGCAGGGAGCTGACCACCCGGAACACGCGGTCACTCGCTCGGCTCGCGGACCGTGGGAGGTCCCGGGGCGGGGCTGCCCCCGCCGACGCAGGCCGCCCCGCCCCGCCCCGCCCCGCCCCGCCCCGCCCCGTCTCCGGGGCTGTCTGCGGCCCTCCTCGGCCCCGCACTTCCCTGCGACGGCCGCCCTGTCCTCCCGTGCCATCCTTCCCGGTGAGCTGGCCGTCCCCAAACCGTCCCCGGTCGCGTGTGTGCAGGGTCGCGTGAGAAGCCAGCCCGCCTCGCTCCTACCTGGCTGCCTCTACTGTCACGCTCGCTCCTTGAGGGTCCCATTTTCCTCCACGTTAAGTTGCCAGCGTGTGACCTGGAGAGAAACTGAAATGGCCTCAAAGGGAATTTTGAATCTGCTGTACGTTGGTATTTTAAAAAGCTGTTTTATTCTTTCAAAAACAAACACATTAAAGGAATCCATCAAAGCCTGAAGAGAAATGGTGCTCACCTTAACAAGGTAAAAAAGTAAATTTGACACCACTTTTAAATGATTTTTCAGGCAGAGGGAGAAGGTACTCCACAAGTGAGGGAAGGACATGACGAGCACAGTGAACAAATGAGAACTGAAATGTAGGTGACAAGAGAAAGCAGGCGGGAGGGTGGGGAGGAGAACCAAGGGCAGTGAGAGACACAGAGGCACAGGCATGTCGCGTGCGTGTGACGTCACCACGACGCGCATCAACCTGCACAGCCAATATCCACTGGAAAAAACAATAAATATATTTTTATTTGGCTAATACAATCAAAATTTACCAAATAGGATAGGTATACAGCTACTTTCTCTTAATTCAATGAGAAGAAAGACTTGTACTAACAGTGTTTGGACAGGATATCATGTCTGCATCTTGTACTATGAATAAGCACTACGAAGACAACAATATGCAATGTATTAATTACTGTAACTGTCCTATCATTTGGTTTTGAAACTGTCTCACTGCTATTTGTTTCTCAATAAAATTAATAAAAAAGATTTATAGAAATATCTAAGCAAGCTTCTTTTCTGTAAAGAAATTATTTTATTATTTATTCATTCTTTTAAAAGACCACAAAATAATATTGAAACAGAAAAAAATTACAAGTGATACAGAATTTCACTTAACAAAGTAATATGAATTTCCCAGTATTTGTTGTAATGCATAGTGTTGTCTTCCAACAAGTTGTTCCTATTACCAGATATAGACATGCAATATTGGAAGAAGAAAGAAAAAAGTGTATGAGAAATTAGGAAGACAAAAAGCAGAGACAGTTGAAAAAGGGGACGAAACAAGTATTATCTGCTCCTTTCCAGAGACCTGCAGAAATCCACAGTACAGTTGTCCAAATCATCCTGCTTGCATACATAAATAAATTCCATTTAAAAACATTTCAAAGGCAAATGCGGTAGAGGCTAATTTCTGGGTTCACCCAAAGCCAACCCTCCTGTCTTCCTGTATGACTCAATGATCTCTCTTCAACCTTCCTCCACAAATTAACAGCCACTTTATGAAGACAGCATGCTTCACAATGCACTTATTTTACTTATCTACTACGGCTTTATGTTTTAATATAACAGTCAGGTCAGCAAAATTGCTTATATCATCTGTTTTTTTGTTTGTTTTTTGCTTTTTCTTTTTTGTATTTAGTACAGGATCTAGAGGGTCTCACTACACGGATCAGACTTGTATTTGGCTAATACAAGTCTCCTTTTTCAGCCTCCCAAGCACTGGATTACAGGTGCATGCCACCACGCCCAGTCTCAATGCCCTCTCAGTGTGCCCCAAGGGCAGGGCTGGCTACACAACTCATCTGTTTAAAAAGAAGGGAATAAAGTGTTTCTCAATTTCTACTTGCCTTAGATAGGTAATAAGAAAAAAATTAAAACCATCTTTGATATTTACATCATTCGAAATAACTGAGTCTATGATGCTGGAGAAAGGTATTAATACTTACACTGGGATGTATTTCTGCTTTGCAATTAGAGCAGGTACTATTTAATTTGTCTGGGTTATTACTGCAGCCTTCCTTATACTGGTATTGCCAGGATACCTATTCTGAATGGAGCTGCAGGAATTCTACAAGAGAATGTGGCTCTTTAACTCTTCTCCAGCAAACTGATGAGTACTAGGATTTACATATTCCTGCATGAATATATTTTTTCTACATTGATTTAACTTCACTGAATGTTACAAAATTGATAGCTGCTTAACAGGATTCCTGCAACAACAGTTTAAACATATAACAATACAAATGAAAAAAATTTAAGAAGAACTATTTTCCTTCAGTATAGCCTTTTTATTAATTATACTTTCACTTTTTCAAAAAATGACAGAAACATGTAATGAGATAATGCATTGTGTGTGTACATGTATGCACAGATGGACAGACACAGAAAATCTGAGATTAGAATATCAGTCCATATTTGTGAACAATTAACTAGTCAACTACATACTTCTTGAGATATGAATGACAGACAGATGGATAGGTGGGAAAGTAGTTATAAAATGTTGGAGATTTATTTTGAAAAAGAAATATCTCATTTTTTAGAAAGATATTTTAAAACATTAGAAACCAAGAAAGGAAATTTGTCCAACCTCAATTACCATAGTGAGGAATAGTTCTTGGTTTATTTATATTTAAATACTATGAAAATTTTGAGTACTTTGTCCATAATCAAATTCTCACAAATTAATTGCCAAACAAGAAATGTTAATTTCATGTAGGAAAATGTAATAATTTATAAAATTATATAAGAAGGTTACTTTAGAACTAAGGCTAAATATATTTACTTCAGCTTTGCCTCTGGCTATAGGCAATTGTCATGTCATTTTTTTCTTTCTTCCCTTTCCTTTGCTTTCCTATCTGTCTTTTTCCCAAACAAAAACAAATACTTTTATTTCTTGTGGTATTAATGACAGACAGATGGATAGATGGGAAAATGGTTATAAAACATAGGAAAAGGCCAGCCAAATACCTCAGCACATTAAAGTGCCTGCAAGCAGGCTTAGGGTTTGGGGGTTCCATTCCCAGGTCAGCTGTGCTGGCCCAGCCCCTGGGGTGCACTGAGAAGGCAATTGACCTTGGGCGTGGTGGCTCGTGCTTGTAATCCTAGCTCTTGGGAGGCTGTAAATAGGCAGATCATTACAAATCTGATCTAGTAGTGAGATCCTGAACACCCTAGAAGCTCCCCTAAAAAAATACAAAAAAGAAAAAAGAGATTGATTTCAAATAAGAGATATCTCTTTCTATCACAAGATAGTAGTAGATTTTGAATCTATGATACATTTCCATGTTTCCTTTATAATGTTCTATAATGTGAGAAATTATGTAAATAAGCTTCCCTGTAGAGAATACATTGAAAAGTAATGTGTTTTACTTCATAATTATGATATAAAAGATTTAAACAAAGATTCAGCTACACTTAGATTTGCGCAGGGTCAGCACACAGTCTGCTACAAAATGAAAGCAATGCCTGAGAACGTGCTCATTTCTTATCTAGAGTTCTTACAGTCCGATTAAATCATCAACTCAGCTAATGGCAAGGAATAAGACATTTGCAAAAGGAATGCATGAGCAAATCTGCTTGCAGCACATTTTTTTTAGTATTAATAAAAATTAAAGTTTTCAGCAGTGCAGCACTTAAAAGTGATTGAAATGAGGTTACAAAGACAACGACCCTCGTCTTGTGCAGAGACACCACATTAAGTACTCAAATGCAGTGTACTAGAATGATGAACTCCGCAGCTTGGCTGTTCAGTTCTTACATTTTAAGGTTTCATGTCTGTCGTGAAAACAAGGTCAATCATTACTTCACAGGAGGTCATCTGCAAGTTTTTTAATCATATGCAATAAAATAATTTATTTCCTCAGCATGCCTGGTAAAAGAGTAACAAGTGTGTGAACATAAATTAGAGATAAGATTCTTTTAAATCGTAAATCATGTTGCAATGAAAAACACTTCATGAAACCTTTGACAGTATACCAAGAGAAAGATTTCTTAAACATTAATTTATTGGTCCTAAAACATGATGGAATAGGGGGCATCAGATGCCTTGAAGAAAGGATATAAAATTTCAGATTCCTCTCATCTTGCTTCACAATTCCATTATTCAATATTTACCTGAAAAAATCTACATTTGGTTGCTTTTGTATAATCCCTATGTCATCCTCTGTATCACAACTAAAAAGAATTTATTAGAAAATATATTGAGGAACCAAAACATGTAATTAAACACAATGCACATAAGCCATAGTTAATCCACTCATTGTATTTATTCATATCTGTATCACATATTACAGTGTTTATTTTGTAACCTTGATAACAATTACTGGACAGGATAAAACAGCCCCATAAGACATAGTTATTAATGTTAAATAACTTCCACCCTTTAATAATTTACTGGGCGTGCCATCACTACCTACTACAGATGGCTGAAATAATATCAATTTATTTTCTCACTGTCTTAAGGCTAGAAATGAGAGGTAAAATTCAGAGGATTTATTGTTTTCTAAGGCCCTTCTCTGTGGTCACAGGAGGACACAGTACATGTTCACACAGTCATTTTGCTCATGTTTCTGGATTCTTTCTTGTATATGTACAATTTTTCCCTTCTTATATAAGTTTCTGTTGATCTAAGGCCTATGCTGAACATGTAATTTTATTGTTTCTTTTATTGAGGATACAAAAAAGTTCTTTTTTCGAAGACAAGACCTTGTGCTTGCCCAGAGGGTGCTTATGCTGCTAAGCTATTTCCCCAGGGAACATCTAATTTTAATTTAATAAGTTTTTTTCTTTTAATTAATTAATTAACTTATTTGTACAGAGTCTCACTATGCAGCTCAGACTTACAGTGATCCTTCTGTCTCAGGCTCCTCAGGGCTAGGATTACAGGCATGTACCACCACACCTGATTTGGTGGCCAGCTTGGCACCTGGGGTTCTGGGACCCACATGGTATGCAGTACTGGGGACCAAACCTGGGCCCTTGCACTTGCCATGCCGGCACTAATTATCCGGTTTTGTCAGGATTTTTCTAGAAACACATTTAACTGTTGAGATACAATCACATAGGCTATCAGGAACTGGATATTGGAAAAACAAGTCAGAATGTAACAAACCCTAATTGTTCTTAGGAAGACTTCATTAAAGGAGTTGGATTTCCACATTTTACTCCTTAGTTTTATAGTCAAATAATTCAACTGTATTTGAAACAAATGAAGAGTGTGTAGGCACTCCTCTAACTTGAACTAGATCCACCTTTGCCAGTACAAAAGATACTGCTGTAGAAATCAGTTTCTTTCTCTCTGGCATCAGCTTTCTTTTCTTCTCTTGATTCATTTCAACCATTACACAAATTTACAGTTGATTCCAAATGTAAATACACTGTTTCTTGAATTGATTTTTCCCTCCACATACTGCTTATTCATCTATTCTTTGTAAGGAAAACATTCTAGATTGTGATTGTGCCACTCATATTTCTTCCACAATTCTCTCTACAATCACTCCAATAGTTATCATTCCATCTGAATGCTTGTCTTGTTCAACAAGTACCATTATCTGAATCCACTAATTCCGACTGGCTCAATCTCCTTGGCCTGATCAGCAAGAAATGATCAATTCTTCTCATTGCTTCTCTCAGAAGTACTTTGTGGTTTCCAGAGCATAAGGATTCATTTTATTTTATTTTTTATATTTGTTTTCTTCCCTCCATTTAATAGGCTATTCCTTTTCCAAGTATCTTTCTGGCTTTGCACCATTTTTCCAACTTTCTATGTTCCTGAGAAAGAAAATATCTCATATGTCTATAATACTGCCCCATACTTCTTTTTTTTTTTTCAGTGTATTTTGTGCAGGAATCTCTACACAGCTTGGGCTCATAGTGATCCTTCTGTTTTCAGCCTCCCCAGTTCTGTGATTACAGGCTTGCACCACCACACCCGGTCTTGGTGGGTGGCTCTGTGCACCGGGGGGTGGAGTTCATGCATCATGTGGTGCTAGGTCTCTGTGCTTGCCTAAGCAGGTGTTTAGTCTGCAGAGCTATCTCCCCAGGCCTGACTCATACTTCTTTGTAGTAACTCCCCACCACCTCCCAATCAATTTTCAAGCCACCACTGGCTTTGTCAACTTTTAGTACTAGAGTGCCATAGGAACTCCTTTTTGACTTCCACTCTTTTTCTAGTGGCTCTGTTTCCGTGTGTGTGTGTGTGTGTGTGTGTGTGTGTGTGTGTGTGTGTGTGTTTAGGTGGTGGTTTAGTTGTTCCAAAGATCAGGAGCTATTTCTGCCACTCAGGATAAGTGTCTGCAGACTTCCTTCCTTGTCAAGGAGCACAGAATATCATCTGTATCTGACTGAAAGCTGTGCTCAGGCAGGATTTTCCATTACTTCTATCTCACAGACAAACTTCTATGTGGTTTACTGTGGTTCACGTCTTTACGCTTTACTGCTTTGCTTTCCTATCTGTGAGAAATGACTTCTGCAGCATACCATAGTGTAATTCCCACAAAGTGTAACCTGACATGATCTGTCAGGGACAGGCTAGAAGACAAAGACAAATGTATTATTATTTAGGATTTTAATGACAACTGACCACATATTATTTTAATATTTATATATTCATATTGAAATTTCAACTACTAACAAGCTCACAGTGAATTAATTAACTCTCAACACTTCTTGAATCCTTTATGATGTTTATACTTCCTGGCTCCTCGTGGATAATGTTTGAAAATTTATTATCTACATCATGTAACTTGAAGGCATTGCATAATTTTTACTTTTTCTTTTCTTTTCTTTTTTTTTTTTTTTTTTTTTTTTTTTTTTTTTTTTTTTTTTTTTGTCTTTTTGAGACAGGGTCTCACTATGCAGTTCAGGCTGGCCTTAAGCTCACTTTTTTTCTTTTGTTAAATATTAACATATGTTTATTGATCCAATGATGCTTTTTCTGTCCATGTCATTTTTACTAGTGAATTTTCTTCTATGTTGCTTTTCCACTGTACTTTTATACTGTATAGGTCTTATCAATTTGCTTATTCTCCACACAAACTTTCCTTGGAGAATTCAGATAAATCATTTTCATTAAGGAACAAAAGAAAAACTCTTCATTTTCTTGCCGCATTTTACTTTTGGAAACAGGAATAGTCCCTTAATAGCGTAAATAAACTGCCTTACTAAGAAATTTGGCTTCCTAATGATATTTGTGGTACATTTAACCCTTTGAAACATATGGTTCTTTAATGATTTGGTTATATTTGAAAACTCATCAAAAATCTGTATTTGAAATATGAGAGAATTATTTGCCTACTAAAGTATGCTTACTCAGTGGAAACACCATATGTACCAGACAGATATCTTCCCTGCATGAGACTGCTTGCAGATGATCTCTCTAACAATCTGATGTACTAGTCCAAGGAGTTCAGGACCATAAAGCCAAATTCATTAGAGCAATAAAAGCAGAAACCAGATATTCATGCTTTGCAGCTGAGGTAGCCTGTTAAATCTTTTCTTGCTGACCTAAGCATCATCTATCAATTTTCTTTCTTCTTTGTAAATATATTTTGATTTAAAAAGTTATTCACAGCCGGTGAGATAGCTCAACAGTTTAAAGAGCCTGCACCCAGAGCAGGCTGAGCTGGCCAATAAAATGAAGTCATTCACAAAATCTCTATGACAGCAAGCTCAATACCAGTCTCCTGTTTATACAACTACTTAGGATGCTGAGGCAAGAGGATCAGAAGTTGGAAGATGTCTGGCCTTGGGGTCAATCCTAGTATCACAAATATGTCTGACAACCTGTCAACTGTATTTTCCAATTGCAATAAAAAAATAAAGTTGAAAACTCCAGGTGCTGTGAAAGGGAAAAAGAAGTTAATGTAAGTTTGGATTTGCCTGAAATGAGGCAAATAAATAGTTCTAGCCTTGGCAAATATTGTCTCACTAGGTTCCTGGGTAGACTGAGGGTATAGTGAGGCAAGAAAGAAGAATATGTCCATTGCCATGAAGGTATCTGCATATCTTCTCCTAAGATACTTCTGCATTCTCTATTTAAATTTAAAACCAGGATCACTACCATGTGTACAATGAACATGCAATTTGGAAGATTCATTCATCAGGAAATGAATGAATATGCTTTGTAACAGGTACCTAGAATCAAAATTCTTCCACTATTGATTCCATAGAATACTACCCTTTTATCTTCAATTTTCTAACAGGATCAAGTCTGTCTTCACTGTCATAACAATTCTCTTATGCATTTTCTAAGACAAACAATCCCATTGCACCAAATATAATGGTACTTCAAGTTAATATATACCCTTATAATATTTGAATTGAAGCTCTATAGATTATTTTTCCATCGGCTTGCGATAATTTAGCTGTTTTATTTTTAAAAATCAGAGTACTTTCTTGTTTTACAGGCAAAACTTCCTTTAAAATGATTAAGAAACTTTTAAGAACCTTATAAGCAGAGATAGTGCTTTAAATAATTTAAATAATATGCTCAACATGTATGCTAAGTGAATAGAGGAACAGAGACCACGATTTTGTAGTTATCAATAGTTGACTAGCTAGATTTAAATTAGTTTTCTATACATTTCCAATCTCTTGTTTAAGAAAATTATTGACCAAGTAAATTAAGTGATGTTTTAATTTAAATTATAATATGTACTAACCTAACATATTAATATGCTCAATTAAATGTCCATTATGTAGGCTTATTCAATTCATCATATTATTAAACTTAAGAATAAATTATTAGCATATCTTGCTTCATCATGTCTTACATCATGTTTATATTTATTATTCCATCTTATTTTCTAGGAGGAATACATATAAAAAACAAATAAATGCTTTAAGACATATGCTTTCTTTTTATATATATGATTTGAAATTTAGTAGTTTTATAATGAACTAGTATTAGAAAATAAAATCTACTATTAGGATAAAAATATTAACTCATTCAATTTGTTGTGTTCTAATTCACAAACATGCAGCAGAGTTATTATCAAATGTAATAAGTGTATAGATTTATCTCTAATTGTACAAAAATATCAACAATTCTTTCTATGATCAAAGACTGAAATGAGCTTAAAATTTCATACAATATGGTTGAATTGGCACTGTATTAAAATATAATAGATGAAATCATGCTAAAGCATTAAACTAAAATTGAGCTTATGAAATCTGCAAAGAAATAAATAACCATATTTAAAATGGTTCCTGTAATTTGAAAACAAACTATTCATCAACATCTTTCAGAATAAATGAAGCTATAAATCCTACATCCTGCCCTATAGATTTCAGAAGTCCTTATGGAAAGCTGAAAAGAAAATGTAGTACATCAATAGGTATACAGAGCCATGACTGGTTATGCAATCAGTTTTACGTGTTCTATATCAGTTTCTGATTTTTTTAGTAACCTAATAAGGACCCAAAAATAAAGAAGTACAAAGAAACATAAGTTAAATTTGATTCTTCTGATAAATTATGTGCTTTGCCTTTATGCTTTCTTCCTAACCCAGGTACTACCAACAAATTGTTGATTTTTTATCACTGATGAAAATAACCAAGTCCAGAGTTACCTTTACTGAAATAATTTCTTCCAAGATTCCTATTTGTTAAATATTTGTTTTTTCTTACATACCTTCAGACGTTCATATATTGTTTATAATAAGTTATTTCCCTAAATTTCTATTTGATTCACAGATATATTTTATCTTTTTTCTTTGTAGGATTATAAAATCCTTTCCAAATTACTTTTTCAGTTCTCCAGTTTCTCCAAGCTCAATGTACTCTAGTGTTTATAGCAGGTCATAAAATAAATGAATTAATGTGCTCATATAAATTGCCAACAGTGAATTTCTACAAAATTAATCTCACTTTCATTAATGCTCTACAAAGTGAAAAAATACAAATTATGGTATAGTTACCAAGTACTACTACAGGCACTATTACAAATCTCTCAAAATTTTTATTCGTTGTTAAATATGTAATTTTATGGTGCAATTAATGATGATATCCCATATGCCAAAACTTTCAAAATAATAACTTTAGATTCAGTTTCATCCATTATGTCAAAGGCATAACAAATTAACCAAAATGAACATACTAGAAATTAAAGTCACTCAGTGACTATCAATCCAGATCTTAATATGTTTAATTAAGCTAATGCCAGTCAATTAGTCAAGCAGCTTAACTTCATAGTTTGCTGGCTCTGATGATGATAGAATTGTAAATGTTTATAGATGAAAAAATAAGAAGGCTGCCAATAACCATTAAGAAAAAATAAAAGATGAAAGTTGCATTGGCTTGCAATACAGAAATCCCACGTCTTTTGGGAAAGCTTTTAACTTTGAAGAAAAAGCTGTCCACAAGCTAGTAGATTTTCTCAAGGGGAGCTGAGAATATATGTTACCAAGTCGACCTTTCATAGTGCTGCATAGCCAATATGGGCCTTTCCTTTTAACTTTTTATTTAATTGGTACATTTTTAGATATATTGAATGATCACATGTTTCTTTGTCCCCATCCCCACTTCAACCCTTCTTCCCCTCTTTAATTACAAAAGATTTGTTTCCATTTTTCCTCTATTCATTCTTTCTTGTTCCTTCTTTCCTTTCTCCCTTTGTCCCTCCCTGATTCCCCTCTCATTTGAACTTTTCTGTTCTGTCCTTGTTTTTATTTTTCCTTCTCTCTCCACTCCTGTCTTCTCCACTAGTTTTTCAAAGTTAGTATAATCATAGTTTGCTCTCCAGCCTTGCTTCTTATCTCTTCCCCTTGTTCAACTTTTCTACTTTCCCTGCAACCCCTTTTAAATTTTCTCTGCAGAGGGTAAAGTCACCATATGTAAGGCATATTTCCTGTATACAATTTACTGGTTCAATTTATATTTTGTTTATATAAACACAAGCCTAGTGCATAGGGTTAAAGGTGGCATACTGATAGTTCCTCACTGACTAGGCTGTGTTCGATGCCACTGTTGTTGCTAATGATAGTACATTAGCCAAGGTGACTTGTTATGATCAGTCCTTCTCCCTCATATGACAAGATGGAGATTATCTAAGGACTACCTGTTGTTATATACCAGAGTTGAAGATCAACGATCTGGGGTAAGTCAGCATCATCTGTTTGTCCTTAATAAAGAGAAGAGGTAGGATCTTTTGACAGAATCAAACTCTAAAAACCAGCTAAACCTGCAAGGCAATTCTAAGAAGTACTTATTACCCCAGGTTTGTAAATGCTAGCAATAAAGATACTCACTGTAAACAAGTTATAAGTATCAACCTTGGAATTAAACTTAAGAAAATAGAAAATGATAGGTGCTTAAAGAAGATACCAAACCATGATTCACAGTTTACCAAAGACACACTTAAAGGAAAACAAGGTGGAACAATTATAAAACCATCATGTTTCTTAGATACAGTAGAAAATCTTAGATCCATTATTAGATCCATTAGAAAATGCCTAAATATGAGGGGCTGGATGTGTTTTGAACAAAAAGTTGCTGAATAGCAGCTGTTGGGTCTTTCTGACCAAGATTTAACATGCTGAGAATGGACACACAGGAGTAGGTGAAAAGGAATAGGTTGTCAATTTCAAATGAGAGAGAGACTGGAAACTGACTCTTTGTAACAAAGCTCTTCCTGGAAGGTGACAGAGATATGCATTTAATACAGGACTCATATGTAAATTAAATATTTGTTTTCTGTATCATGCAAGGAGATGCTTGTTTGGCTCTGACTGCTCTTTTCTTACTTTCCATGTGCCTCTCTTTTCCATTCTTCCAACTAACTGCCAGTAGGAAGATACACATCTGAGTCTGCTGAAACCTAATCGATTGTTGCACAATTGATTACTCAATCACTAATTTTGTACAAAATTATCTCTATCTTATAAGGAATCACTGGTTGATAGCAACTTCATTGTGTACATTCTTAGTCACTGAATGGCAAATACACAAATTTCCTCCCTTTCTGATACCACCCATGTCTCCCTTATTTTTGTGGAACCTGGGATTGAACTCAAGCCCTTGTGCTTGCCAGGGATGCGCTTATTCTACTGAGCTATCTCCCTGGCCTCCATGTCTTATGTAGATTGGCATTTCTTAAGTGTTTTCTCACTATGACTATTGGAGTTATTGGAATGTAGTGATCTTCATACATGTTGTTAAGAATGATACATCCATAAAATATAAATGAGTACGGGAAGACAATGTCCAATTAATGTCCTCTGAAAAACTCAGAATTTATGAATAACCCAACCATGTTAGTAAACATCTGAGAAATAATTCAAATAAATGATATACCTGTGTGGAAAGGTAAGAGAAATTAAGTTCATTGTAGACCAAAAAGTTATGGCCCTGTTAAAGAAATCTAACATCATTGGCCAAATTAAAAGATTAAAGAAAAACAGATGGATAAAATTGTGTATAAATCCTGCATTGTGAAAATGTTTCATAATCTCTTTTTTTAAAAATAATTTTATTGAGAAACAAATAGCAATAAGAGCGTTTCAAAACAATTTACTATGACAGGTTCAATAATTAAAACATTGCATGTTGTTGTCTTCTTAATGGTTATTCACTGTACAAGATGCAGACATGATATCCTGTCCACAAACACTATTGGAACAAATCATTCTATTCATTGAATTAAGAGAAAACAGCAGTATACCTATCCTAACTATTTTCAATATACAGATACAAAATGGTCATTCATTTTTATCCACATGTTTGTTGAGATTTGTCAGAGATGGGTATTCCATTGACATTTATATATTGTAGGTGCATGAATTCAGAAAAATAATCCAATATACTCCAGTAGTCCATAATAGTAGTGGGTTTTCTGTAGGACTGGTAATGTCAGAAGTTGTTGACTTGAGCCTTTTACAGCTCTGCATATTAATATGGCTTTACTATTCATACTACAGTTTTCTATTTCTCTGCCGGATGGCTACGACCAGGATAAAGCAAGACCTATATAATAAGAAATGTAACTTTTGTATCTGATAAGGTCAGTCAAGTCCCCTTCAGGATTTATCTTGAAACTATAACTTCTGTAATATATAAAAATATAAAAATTGTTACTCATATTCAAAATGAATATATTTCTAGTCAGAATGTCTGTATCTAATGAACATATTACAAGCAAACTCACCAAGAAATAAAATATAAAGTATGACATAAAATAACACATAAGAAGGGAACATTTAATAATGCCATGTGTGTCTTCTTTACATGAAGAATGAGATGAGACAGTCCACAAGCACTGTTCTCATTATGTTCTGGAGAATCTGAGCTGGAAGACATGAAGGGGATAATCAGAAAGGATATGAAGAAGTTCTTGTCTCTTCTTTCCGGACCATACAGTTATATATTCTAAGAAAAATTAAGCTGCTTGGAAATGACAAAATAAATATAATTCTACTCAACATTCCAAAAGTGGAAATATTCTTAAATCTCTACAAACATCCAGAATTATGTTTCAAAAAATAAATAAAATAGTAAATCTCCACCGAAGATGTAAAAATAGTTTCTTTATTAGTATGTATAATTACATATGTTGGGAAACATTTTTATTTCAGTAACATGAGTCAGAGTATCTCCCTTGAAACTCTTATTCACATCTCTTTCTCATTGAGTTGTACTTCTATCTTGTATTTCAGCATAATTTTTTTATTTTTATTTTTATGGCAAACATTCTTTGCCCACAGATTATTGATATATTTTCTACTTTTGGATGCTCAGTCTAGTGAATATTGACTGTATGTTGTAATGTAAAATAAATACATTTTCTCGTTAGGTTTTTTTTTTTTTTTTAACTTCTATTATCCTATCTTCTAACAAATTCTGAAACATCTGCCTAGTACTCTAGAAGACAAGCCTGTTTGATTGCAGGCACAGTGCATACACAGGAGCAAACACAAAACAATGCTGGTGTAAACAATCAAACAAACAGGTAACCAAATTCCCTCCAGTAGCTGCAGTCTTTTTTTTTTTTAACAGCATTTTTGAATCACTTTTTGATGTCATTGTCATCTGTTCCCTTCCATCTCTCCCTTTCTGCTCTTAGATCTCTGAGTAGTTTAGAATCTGTGATGGTCTGTTGGTTGAGGACTGTTTCCATTTTTGAAAGTCCTGCTTCTACTAATTTATTTATTTATTTATTTATTTTTTGCTATACGAGGGATTGCACTTGCCAGGCAAGCATTTATTCCACTGAGCTGTCTCCCTGGTCCCAACTTCTACTAATTTGAAGTATCAGTTCTTTGTTTTTATTTTCCCTTTAGGGAAGGGTCTACAGAGTGTTCAGGGTCTAGCTACCTAGATTGGACTTGTAGTGATCTGCCTGTTTACAGCCTCCCAAGAGCTGGGATTACAGGTGTGTGCTGCAACACCCAGTCTCAATTGCTGGCTCAGCATGCCCCATGGCAGGGCTGGCAGGGTAGGCCCAAGTATCAACTCCTGGCCCTATACCTGCTTGCATGCACTTTAATCCGCTGAGGAATTTGGCCAGCCCTGAAATGTCAGGTTTTAAGGATCAGATAATCCACTCTCTTGTGTGCTCGCTTATGTGCTGTATCTTCTCTTCACTCCAGCTGGGCTCTTGTAGCACACCACTCTGATGACATATTTACCTACTTCCCTTCACTCCAATCAATGTTTCAAATTTCCTGGTTCCTTCCGCCTGTTTCATCTTCCAGGGGAAATGAATTTCCGTCATTTTACATAGCTGCAGGCAAGAAGCTTAATGTTTTCATTCAAAAAGCCTTTTGTTTATAAATGAAAATAGACTTGCTGCTAGTAGGATTTCATGTCTTCATATCCAAGGACATTATATGACACTACACTTGTTAAGGCAAAAGTTTTGAGTGGAGGCAGAAATTAACTAGATGAAGATTATGGCAGTCATTCTAAAGAAAAGATTTAAAACAATTAGAAACACTTGACATTTGGCAAGTGTAGCCTTTTCTAGATAGTTAAGTTTCCATTATTCAGAGACAAATACAGTGACACAGTAACTCAGATAATTGTTCTAATTTTTTGTATTGCACATCAACTACAAAAGTTTTCTTCAGAATGATCTTTAATTGTCAAAATCATTTGGTTTTACTGATAGGTAAAACAAGATTTCTAGAAAATACTTTCCTAACACTGCAAGTATAATGAACACAAGAGCCATATAAAACCAACCTGTTTATGTCCATAAATTGTGTTGTACGAAGGATCATTACCAATCAATTCACTACTTCATTGTCTGAGAGATTAAGTTAAAATGATTTTCAATTTCCTCTTAACTATGGTGTTATTTCCCATGCTGCAGACTGCAAAACAGTTTTCATTTTATTGTAAATGTATGAACCTTAGTTAAAATGAAATCTACTTTAATCAACTAACATGGATTAGGCTAGTATAGAAGGGCTTTATTACTACAAGAACTCTCAAATTACATAACATACTAATATAATAACAAAGGCTCTACAGGTAAACATATATAAAGTCATATATGTTTATATAAGATTTTACGTGCCAAATCTACTATCTGTTGAACTTTTAAACCCTGTACAGACAAGTGATATTCTATTCCAGGACTTTTATTACCCTTACATACAAAATTGCTGAGAAATTTTAATGAATTTTTGACACACTCTCTTTTAGTTTTGAATTTCCTTATTATGTAGGAAAACAATGTTATTTGTTAAAATGAAGTGAATTTTTCAACATTTTTTCTATTATCAACAGCAAATTAAATGTTCCATTAAATAGTGAGCTTCTATGACACTGGCAAATATGCATAATAAATATTACTCATGTTCAAATATTGTCTAAAAATTGATTCAGTGCCTTAGGCTAACTGTTATCTAAAAAGAGATTTAGAATTTGTAGGTTGGTTAAATTTATTTAAATGAGTATCCACAACAAAGTTCTTATGACTAATTACAATAAATGTTAAACACGGGGGTGTGCATACTCCTTTCATTTCAGCCTACTCTCATGAATGTCTTGGTTGGATTTCTAAGGTGAGATATCAGTGTGTCATTAAAAAAAAAACAGAAAATGAACTACATATCAGTGTGGCTTGGTTAAATTGTCAAGGACCTGTTTTGCAACATTTTTTTCTGTTTTCATTCAATACTGTCCATGTTCTATCATTTACTTTGATGAAATCTAACAGTTACATACTTTATGTTTGCTCATTACAGAATTAATCTGCACCATCAAGAACAAAATTTTATTAAAATGTATTTCCAAAACAATAACTTTGTCCAAATTTTTAATGATTTTTTAATGTTTGTACATAAGAAATTCCATTAAATCTATCAATTTGAGTGATTTAAGGTAATATTATTTCATCCAATAAATACAGAGATCCTACGTGCCAGTGATACTTTTCCTCTTTGGGAATATGCACATTATCTCGACACTGTGACATTCTATTGCAGTGTGGAAAATTACCACACAGAGTGTGGTAATTAACTACGTAAGAGTATTTCCTTAGGATAAGCTGGGCAGCACATTGATTTGCATACTGTCCATCCACGGCATGGTCATGTGTCATCTCCTGTTTGTCTGACATATAAATGAAAATTACTTTAATTGAATTGAATTTCAGTTTTTGAGACAGTGTCAACTATGTCAGGCTAGTATTAAACCAACTAAGGAGCCCATATTGGCCTCAAACTCACAGTTTGCTTGTTTTGTACCAACTATTTTTACATATTTTTAAATTAAGAACATTGTAGTCACCTTTGATGTTTGTTTCTAGTGACTTTTAATAAGTTTTGGTGATTTTCCTTTATTAAATAGTGTTTACCTTA
>PVKA01023408.1:0-35685 GCA_004027165.1 Ctenomys sociabilis
TACAGAATAATGTACAGGACTACAAGATAAACCCTGAGAAGACTTCAATGACCACATAGGAAATATAAAGTTCATGTGTTGGTATATAAGTTTTGATCTACATAGGTCTTAACCATCCAGCAGAAAAGTATAAAAGTATAAAAATGAAGTATACATCGTGAGCCCATAATATTAAGCTGAGCTGTAAATGGATATGGTCTACAATTTCTTTGAATAACTCACTCTGGTTGCAGAATGCTGGACTGTGTTGGATTGTGGTGTCGAGTTCAAGCACCTAAGGTAGTTGAATGTCAATGGAGTGCCCACTTTTGACAGGTGTAGACAAAGGAAGGGTTGTAGAAAGAAAAAATCATGATGTGTGTGTATAGACAGTACAGTTGGAGCCGGGCGTGGTGGCGCACGCCTGTAATCCCAGCACTCGGGAGGCTGAGGCAGGAGGATTGTTATGAGTTCGAGACCAGCCTGAGCTACAAAGTGAGCTTAAGGCCAGCCTGAACTGCATAGTGAGACCCTGTCTCAAAAAAAAATAAAAATAAAAAATAAAAAAATAAAAATAAATAAAAAAAAATAAAGACAGTACAGTTGGGATAGATAACGCTGTGCTTCTACATAATTCTATGATAGGAAGATCTGCACTAAAGGTGGTTGGACAGGATATTATGTCGGCTTTTAGTGCTATGGTCATCCACTAGGTAAATAATTATTGAATTTTTGATATAATTCCAGCTATAAAAAAACCTGTAAATATAATATCATGTGTGCACCTTGTACAATACCAAAACGTTATGAAAACAGTTTGCAATGTATTAATTCATCGACTCTGTATGGTTAAGTTGTTTTGAAACTGTCTGATTGACATTTGTATTTTAATAAAATAAAAATAAATGGAAAAAAATCATTTACATAATTGAAAATCCATATGGATAATATTAAAACATTTAACTGTCTTCAGCAGGATTAAGTAACAATTCATTTGTACTTTTGTTTTGCCTTGTAGCTGATGATTATTAAATCTTGCAATGTATCATACAGTAAAACATAAAAAGCAAACAAGAAAACAAAATCATACAGATAGAGGCTAATAAGTGTACAGTGATCTTTTACAAACTGATAGTAAATATATAACTCATTGAGCAGGTTAAATTAACTTTGGTGAAACATAATGCAAAATCCAAGTTTACATTGATTTAAACAGGACAGATCTTTTGTCTCATGTAAAGTCTATAGGCAGGCAACAAAAGACTTGGACTTTGTTTTTCTCCAGTCATTCTAGCATGGGTCTTAAAAGTTCCAGGTCACTGTTTCATCCAAGTTTGCTGCTAGAACTCCAGTGATCACCTGTGATCTTTAAGAAACAGAAAGAAGGAAGGAATCTGCAGTAAAGCAGAAGGGGAAAGGTGTCAGTTAATAAGAATAATATAAATCTTATTAATATAAATAATAAAAATCTTCGTTACACTTTACCTCTGATCTTGCCCCTCCTGCTTTATTCTGATCATTGTAAGTCACATAATTATCCTATTATCAATTATCCTCCAGAGGCACATAATGACAAGATGCAAGAATCTAGCTAAAGTCTTGGATACTATAAAAATTGATGGAGAGATTATGGATATTTGATAGGCAACTAGCATTCTCTGAAGTAAAGAAACAACAGAAAAGGAACTAAGAAATTTTCTTTAAAATAATTTATAAGAAACTTAAAATCCAAATGGGCAAAAAGATGTATGGAAAGATGCTAACATTTACTGGCATATAGCAATTTTTTGACATATTCACCCACTTCAATAACATGACAGATACGATGTTGTCACCACAGAATGTGAGTTCAGGCTAGATAGAATTTTTTCAAGCATTCACAGCCATTCTGGGGTATCTCAGAGCTTGCGTGTAATGCCTGACTAGCCAGTTTGCTACTAAACCACCGATCATTTGCATTTTGAGCAAAGTGTTTAACATTTACAATTCTTACAGAGGAACATACTGCACACATCTAGAGAGTATTTCTTTATCTGTGCCTTAGCACTTAAGATAAATACTTCTATTTCAAGATGACATTTAAAAATTATCCTAATACAACAGCAACAAAAATATAATTCTATAATTACAAAAAAGCTAAACTGCAATTCATAGTTACACTGTTCTCGTGCTTACAAGTGTGATTCTGAAATAAACGTGTCTTCAACGCAGCGTTCCTGTAAGTTTTCTAGGTCTGAACACGCGCGAACAGACACATCAACTGTGGGAGGGCTATAAGCTACATCTCACATGTGTTTTGAAAGAGTTCTTCCATATCCAGCCAATCCTAAAACCCAACTCGTCTCCCCAGTCCACAAGGCAGATAAGGAACAACTAGAGTAACTGAGGTCAATGCGGCTCCTACCCAACATGCAAGGTGTGCAACACTCGGCAGCACAGTGGGAGTGCTTCAGGGCTGGCCAGCATAGGAGGAGCTCTCATGAGGGGCGAGGGCAGGTGGACTTTAATGCTATCCAGTGCACAGAGGTGACCTGTTTCTTTCGTCTTGAGCCTGCGTGATGCAGTTAGTGAACCAGTTACCACTAACGTCGTCATCAAGTCTGTGAGGAAGAAGTGTTACTCCAAATACTATAATACAGTTGGATCCAACTCAAAGGATTTTGTATTTGACACAAATACATAACCTCAACATGAGATGTCTAACTAAAACAAGTACTTTCAAAGAGTCCGAGACAGTGTCTCTTTTTCTAAGGTTTAGGCTTTGCCCAGAGCTCCCCATACATGGAATAGCCCGTATCAAGGGTCATTGTACCCACAACAAAGCCTTGGCTGCTACACGCATATGGATCAGGTGCATATTTTAGTATTTCCCCTGCTCTTCAATTTGTCTAATCTGTACGTGACAATTGCTGAGAACCCTGCCATTCTGATAGGGACAAAGAGTGCCTCTAGCTTTTTGGATAAGTTTAGATCTCTTATCTTCATCATATGAAGAAAAAGAAACATCTGTGTTGCTTGACATGGTCACTGCTTGAAGACTTCCAAAAGCCACAGAATGCCTCAAACTCCACCACTTGCTGGTCTCCTCCAATGTACCATGCTCACAGCTCTTCTCCCCGTTGTGTCCACAGCCTCTATAGCAAATTTTTGGAATGAGATATTACTGTTTGCTACATAGAACAAATAATAGTAATAATATCTCTTACTGGCAGAATTGTGCAGAAAGAGATACTTTCATGCATTTCTGGTAGAAATATAAATTATGGCTGCCTTTTGGAAAGATATTTGGCAATATCTGTTTGAATGAAAACATATGTTTGACCCACAAATCCCATTTCTTAAAAGCTATGCTACTAAAATAAATACATTAGTACAAAAATAAATATATACACAATTGTTTCACTTTATTTACAATGAAAGTATACAAAACTAAAAGCTAAATTACCACTTCATTATTGAAGAATATATTAATTCAGACATATATACAATACCAAATATTATTTATCCATTATATATATTTGAGACAGGGTCTCACTATGCAGTTCAGGCCAGCCTTGAACTCACTATATAGTCCAGGCTGGCCTTGAACTCACAGCAATCCTCCTGCCTCAGCCTCCCAAGTACTGGGCTTACAGGCATGTGCCACCACGCTGAGTGCAATGAAGTATATATTTTAATGACTTGGATGGATTTTTATAAAGTATTGAAAAGCAGGAGACAGAAAACTATGCTTAACATAATCCTATTGTATGAGATTATATTTATGTATATACATGCATAGCTATTTGTTGTGTGTGTATGTGTGTGTGTGTGTGTGTGTAAAATATGTGAAAGAATATCTGGTTTTGGTCACACTGATTTTCAGGTGGGATGTAGAGTGTTGGGAAGAAGCGTATGAAGCTCAGAATTTAAAGGATCAAACTGAAAAGAAGAAAAATGTCTAGTGTGGTCATGTATGTGGATTTATTTAAAAATAATGAACTCCGCCCCACAGAAATTTGAGACCAATTGTTGTTCCAGATTTTTACCTAAATGAGATCAAGATTCCCTGCCCCTTCTTTGATGATTTGCTTTGTTTCTATTTCTTCCTTACTAGGGAGGGAAAAAAAAATGCATTTAAAAAAATGGAGATTTTTTTTCCACTAGATGGCATCAAATCACAAGATCAAGACAGCAATGTAGTTACACAGGTGGAGCATAAAATTAGAGCCTGATTAGTACCTTAAAGGTACACCCAAACTATTAAACCAGTTCACTACCTAATGAAATTTTCAGAAGAGCTCTTTAACATTCATGTTTCCATGATATTTCCAATGAAACTCTAGTTTGATGCTTAAACCATTTCTGCCTGAGGGCAGCATGAAACCTATAAAGCTCTGGTGGTATATAAGAATCAAGCATGAAACAAAACAAAAAACAGACGTTCAGGTTCACCCAGACGCTCCAATCAAAATATGTAAGGATTTAACTATAGACTTTCAACTGAGTCTTGGAAAGCAGACTGCTAATGACAGATCTCAACATTAAGAGTTAGTTCTTCTAATTCGCTATTGCATTATTGTTTTCTTCCCTTACATGACAATGCACCCAATGATAGCAAGCAGGTAATAGGGAAGGGCAGAAACTTGACTGTGGGTAAATATGCACAAGTTTACTCATTCATTAGGTATTTATTGAAAAATCATTTATAAGACAGTGTTCTAGACAGTAGCA
This sequence comes from Ctenomys sociabilis, assembly GCA_004027165.1. Lineage (NCBI taxonomy): Eukaryota > Metazoa > Chordata > Mammalia > Rodentia > Ctenomyidae > Ctenomys > Ctenomys sociabilis. The sequence goes on from PVKA01023408.1 coordinate 4,693, forward strand.
TCATTAATCTTATGTGATATTGAGAATTCTTGATAAAAATGCAATAGTGTGAAAGCAACAGTATGTGGACATCGCAAGATAGCAGTGAAGGGCTGGCCAAATACCTCAGTGGATTAAAGCACCTACAAGCAGGCACAGGGGCCGGGGCTTCGATCCCCAGGCCTACTATGCTGGCCCTGCCCCTGGGGTCGGCTGAGACAGCAAATGAGACTGGGCATGGTGGCATGCACCTGTAACCCCAGCACTTGGGAGGCTGTAAACAGGCGGATCACTACAAGTCCAATCTAGTAGTGAGACCCTAAACATCCTATAGACCCTACCCTAAAATTAAAAAAAAATAGTGTTCACTTCAGCAGCACCTATACTAAATTGATGAAGAAGTAAAATATTTCCATGAAAGAGAACAACTAAAGGATTTCATAATGACCAAGCCAAGCCTACACAGACTACTAAAAGATGTTCTAGAGAGGGATGAAAATGACAAGAACTCCAGGAATGAGGACAGAAGGAAACCACTAAATAGGGCAAACAATTAAACACAGGACAAAAAGAAGTAAAAACAACAGGTAAATAACATGCCATTCATAAGTCAAAACATCTCAATTATAACCATCAATATAAATGTACTCAGTTCACCAATAAAAAGATAGACTGGCACAGTGGATTAGGAAACAAAATCCAACAATTTTGGATTTTCAAAATTGAAAGCTGAGTCTTTGAAAAGCTGGTTCTGTGAAACATTAAATAAAATTCATAAGCCCCTAGCTAACCTCATCAAAAAGAGGAAAGAAAAAATTCAAATACAAGCAATAAGGAATGAAAAGGGTGTAATTACCACAGAACCAGTGAAAATTCAGAAGATTATAAATAGCTACTTTGATAACCTTTACTTTCACAAAGTAGAAGACACAGAAAAACAATAAACAAACACATTTAACTCATAAAGAAATTCATAGGCTAAAAGTCAAAGGATGGAAAATAATACTACATGTCCCAGCACCTCAGAAAAAAGTAGGGATAGCAATCCTATTCTCAGACAATTTCAACTTCAAACCAAGAATGATCAAATGAAATAAAGAAGGCTATTATATACTGGCTAGGGGAAACATTCAAGACAAAGAGGTAACATTTATAAATATGTATGCACCAAACATGGGAGCATCCAATTATATAAGACATTTTTTTTGTGTGGAACCGGGGATTGAACTCGAGCACTTATCCTTGTCAGGCAAGCACTTATGCTGCTGAGCCATGTTCCTGGCCACAAGACAAATCTTTATGGACATGAAAAACCTAATATCCAATACCACATTCTTAACAGAAGACCTTAACACCCCCTTATCCCAAAAAGATAGGTCAACCAGACAAAAAATTAGCAAAGTAGTAGCAGAACTGAACCAGAGCTTGAAGCAAATGAACGTAGTGGACATCTGCACAGTGTTCCACCCAACCACAGCTGAGCACACATTTTTTTTCAGCTTCACATAGGTCATTTTCTAAAATAGACCACATACTAGTCCATAGGTCATGCTTAAGTATTTGTAAGAAAACAGAAATTATCCCATGCATATTATCTGACCACAGTGCAATGAAACTTGAAATAAACGACAAAAGAAACCAGAAAAACCCCATAAATACATGGAAATTAAACAAACACCCTACAGAGGAATCAATAGGTCACAGAAGAAATTAAACAAGAACTTCCACAGAATCTACAATTCAATTAAAATTCAAGCACAACTTATCAGAATTTATGGGATGTGATGAAAGTAGTTCTCAGAGGGAAATTTATAGCTGTGAATTTATACATTAGGAAAACAGAATGGGAACAAATAAACAGCCTAAAGCTGCATCTATAACTTCTAGAAAAGATACAGCAAAACAAACCTAAAGCTCAAAGATGGGAAGAAATCATAAAAATTAGAGCAGAAATTAATTCAATCAAGATGAAGAAAACAGTTCAAAGAATTAATGAATCAAAAAGCTGGTTCTGTAAAACATTAAATAAAATTCATAAGCCCCTATCTAACCTCATCAAAAAGAGGAAAGAAAAAATTCAAATACAAGCAATAAGGAATGAAAAGAACATAACTGCCACAGACCCAGTGGAAATTCAGAAGATTACAAGTAGCTATTTGAGAATCTATATTCTCACAGGATAGAAGACACAGAAGAAATGGACAAATTCCTACAAAGGTATAATAACCAAAATGGTATCAAGAAGATATAAATACTCACAATAGCCCAATAACAGCCAATGCAATACGAAATGTAATTAAAAAAAAAAACCTACTAACAAAGAAAAGTCCAGGTCCTGATGGATTCACAGCTGAATTCTACAAAAAATTTACACAAGATATAATTCCTATACTCCTCAAATGCTTCAATGAAATTGAAAAGGAAGTAATACTCCCAAAATCATTCCTGAAGGCAAGTATTATATTGATACCAAAACCAGAAAAAGACACAAATAAAAAAGAAAACTACAGGCCAATCTCCCTCATGAAGATAGATGCAAAAATCCTCAATAAAATCCTGGCAAATAGAATACATCAAATCATCAAGAAGATGACCAGGTATGATTCATCCCAAGGATACAAGGATGGTACAATGCATGCAAATCTATAAATGTAATACACTATATCAATAGAGCCAAATCTAAAAACCACATGATCATCTCAATTGATGCAGAAAAGGCTTTTGACAAAGTCCAACACTAATTAATGTTCAAAGTTCTACAGAAAATTGGAATAAATGACCTCTATTTCAATCTGATGAAAGCCATCTATGACAACCCAACGGCTAATATAATTCTAAATGGGGAAAAACTGAAATCTTTTACTCTCAGATCTGGAACAAGACAAGGATGTCCTCTATCACACCTCCTATTCAATATAGTTTTGGAATCATTAGCTATAGCCATTAGACAAGAGGGAGAAATAAAAGGACTAAGAATAGATAAAGAAGAAGTTAAATTATCATTATTTGCAGAAGACAGGATAGTTTACTTGGAAGACCCAAAAATTCACCAAGAAGCTTCTAAAATTAATAAACTCAGTAGCATAGCAAGATACAAAGTCAATACCCAAAAGTCAATAACATTCCTCTACACAGATGACAAACACACTGAGAGGGGAATTAGAGAAACAATACCTTTAACAGTAGCACCACGAAAATTGAAATACCTTGGAATTAATCTAACTAAAGAAAACAAAGATCTTTTCAAGGAAAATTACAGTACCCTGAAAAAAGAGATCATAAGGGACTTCCAAAAATTGAAAAATAAAAAAATGGAAAAATATTCCCTGCTCCTGGATGGGAATAACCAACATTGTGAAGATGGTCATACTCCCAAAATTTCTGTACAGATCTAATGCAAACCCTATCAAACTAGCAACGATATACCTCCAAGACCTAGAGAAATTGTTCCTAAAATTTCTTTGGAAAAGACCTAGAATAGCAAAGGCAATCCTGGGCAACAAAACAAGGCAAGAGGCATTACAATTCCTGACTTGAAATTATACTATAAAGCTACTATGTTGAAATCACATGGTACTGGCAAAAAAGAGACCTGAGGATCAATGGAATAGATTAGAAGTTGAAGAAGCCTCTATGAACACACTGAGCCACCTTATTTTTATTTTTATTTTTATTTTTATTTTTGGTGAAACTGGGGATTGAACTCAGGCCCTTGCACTTGCCAGGGAAGCACTTATTCCACTGAACCATCTACCCGGACCCCCCCTTTTTTAAGCCACCTTATTTTCAAAAAAGGGGCCAAACATGCTTACTGGAAGAAAGATAGCCTGTTTGGTGCTGCAAAAATTGGCTCTCTATATGCTTAAAACTAAAACTTCACTCAGGGCTATCACCATGCACTAAACTAAAGTCAAAATGGATTAAAGATCCAAATATTAAAACAGAAACACTAAAGCTCCTGGAAGAGAAAGTAGGAGGAACTCTTGAAGACATAGGGGTAGGCAAGAGTTCTTAAACAAAAGGGTAATACTTGAAAGAATTAACAACTGGGATCTGCTCTTATTGAGAAGTTTTTGCACATCAAAACAAATTACCAACAAAGTGAAAAGACAACCCACAAATTTAGAAAAAATCTTGACTAATAAGCACTCAGACAAAGGTCTGCTCTCTACAATTAATAAAGAACTAAAACACATTAGGGCCCCAAAATTTAAAAACCCAATTCAGAAATGGGCGTCCAAGATGAACACACACTTTTTTTTTGGCCGAACTGGGGATTGAACTCACACCCTTGAGCTTGTCAGGAAGTGCTTATTCTACTGAGCCATCTCCCCAGCCCTAAAATGTTTTAAATTATTTGTTGACAAGTGCTTTTTTTCAATGGTTATTGATACTAATGGTCATTATTCTTTTCTTGCAATACAGTGTTAGAGGTTGAACTTAATACTCTGAATAGTGTTAGTGAGTGCTTTTATACTGGATCACATCCAAAACTTGGGGCACATTATAGAGAGAAAATCACTTATTAAAGATATCTTAATAGTTATAGAGCTTTCCATCCCAATTGATTTATAAAGTTCAACACAAAAATGATGGATTAATAAAAGTGAACCAAGACAATATAAAAACCCTGCATAATTCCACAATTAGCATTGCAATTGAAGCAGCAACAAAAAACTACCAACTACAAAAAGCAGAAGTCTGAATGGAATCATTGTTGAATTCTATGAAAACTCAGGAACGATTAAACATCACTACTGCTCAAGCTGTTTAATAAAATTAAAAGGGAAATAGTACTCACAAAGTCATTCCTGGAATCTAGCATCCCCCTGGCTCCAAAACAAACAAGAAATGAACACACACACACACACACACACACACACACACACACACACACACACACACAGAGAGACATACAGACAGAGACAGACAGAGACAGAGTCAGAGACAAAGACAGAGACAGAGACACATATACAGAAAGAACTATAGGCCAAACTCTGTAATGAATATAGATGCAAAAACCCTCAGTAAGATACTATAGAACAGAATGCAACAAATTATCAGAAAGTCCATACATTCAAACCAAGTAGACTTCATTCTAAGGATGCAAGAGTGGTTCAGCATATATACACATCAAGAAACGTAATACATCACATAAACAAAAGCAAGGGCAAAAATTAAACTATCATTTCAATTGATACAGAAATACCTTTGACAAAATTCAATGTGTATTCATGATAAAAACACTGAGGAAAATATGTAGAGAGTAACATTATCTCAACCTGATAAAAACCATTATGACAAACATATAGCCAATATCATATTAATGGGGAAAATATGAAAACTGTCTCTCTAATATGAAAAAATAAAGTTGTCTGCTATCATTACTTTTGTTCAACACAGTACTCAAAACATTAGTAAGAACAATATGACAAAAGAAAGAAATAAGAGGGGTATGTATTGGAAAGGAAGAAGTCAAATTATCATTATTTGCAGAAGACATAATCCTCCATATAGAAGACCCAAACATTCCACCAAAAGACCCCTAAAATTAGTAAACAATGCAGCAATGTAGCAGGATACAAAATTGACACACAAAAATCAATAGTATTGGACCTGGGAGATAGCTCAGCATCATAAGCACCTACCTGGCAAGCGTGAGGTCCTGAGTTCAATCCTCAGTACAAAACAAAAAATCAATAGTATTCCTGTACATGAAGACTATACTCGTTGAGAAAGAAATTAAGAAGAAAATTTCATTCACAATATCATCAAGAAAAAGTAAATATTTAGGAATTAACCTAACTAAGGAAGTTAAAGCCTGCTGCAATAAAAATTACAGTACTCTAAGTTGTGGGTGTTGGGAACTTTGTCTCAGCAAAACAACTAGGACAAATTTTGTTATCAGAGAAGTTTGGTCATTGATGTGGTGCTACCTAACCATGTGGTCCAGAAGCATCTGAAACTGGCTTATGGGAAGAATTTGAAAAGGTTTGTAGATGTCAGCTGAAGAAGCAGCCCTAGAATGTGGTAAGCCAAGTTTGATGAGAGATTCCAGTCAGAGCTCAGAAGGCCAGAATGCTGAGAGAAATGGGTTAAGATTAAAGGCCGTGGATTAATTAATCTGGTGAAAGAAATTTCAAGGTGGTCTAATTTGAAGTGGTGGCATGGCCAGTGTTGGGGCCTTTTAACCAGTTGTACCTTGAGAAAGAAAAATCAAATGGTCTAGTAGATGGTTTAAAAAGTTTTGAGTTTGGCCATAAAGGAAGCTCTGGTAAAGTCGATGGCTGCAATGATGGAGCAGAGACCTTGGTTGCTGAAAAGATTAGCATTAATAAGCCTAGTACTTGAAAAGATGGCCTTAGGGCATTACAAGAACCAGCAGAACCCCACACTTTTCAGCATCAAAATTGTAAAAGTGCAAGATTTTTCTTTAAAAAGAGGGTCCCAGGACACCATGTTCCAGCATACTGGATGCCCAGGGAATTTGTTCCTTATGATTGAGTTCAAACTAGCCAGACACTTGACCCTTACAGTCGAGAGAGAAGGAAGCATGGCTAGTGTCCAGTTGGACATAATCCTCATGGTTCTGGTTTTAGGTGCATGCAGAATGTAAAAGTTGGTGGTTAGAAAGGCTTCTAACCAGATTCTAGAAGAAGGACTGGAAAGTCAGCCAGTGTGCTTCTAGAAGAAAAATCTTTGAAGCTGTGAGTATGAGACCAAAGATGCAGTGGAAGCCCAGGAGGTTGGAGAGGTGGTGGCATGGCCACTTTATGAGCCAAAAATGTGGCTCATAAGACGAAGACCACAAGGTATGAGCAAAGCTGACCCAAGAGAAAGGTCATAATAGCTAAAACACATGCTGTGCAATAGGAGCAGGGCCATCAACTCCTTTGAAGTTCGCATCTTGCACAGCTTGTGCCAATTACCGGACATGGAGCCCCAGGATTTAACCAGGCTTTGGACTTGCTTTGGTCATATTTCTTCCTGTCCTCTTATTTTTAGCTTTTGGAATGGGAATATTTATCTTGTGCCATTGTATACTGAAAGTGTTTTTCTTTTTGCTTTTACATTGACTTGCAGCTAAGAGTTTTCCTTAAATCTCAGAGAAGAATTTGAACTTGAGCTTTCCAGAAATTATGAAACTGTAAGACTTTTATCAGGGCCTAGGTCTAGGAGCACTGATCTCCTGCTCAGAGGTACAAAGACAGAATAAAACACAGTTGAAACATGTATTTTAGTTATGAGGGACACCAGGATGCTCAAAGCCCAATGATGGGCTCAGACATGAGGCACCAGTGTCCTTGGCGTTTATTAGGAACACAGCATGATTGGGATGTGCTGGTGGGAGGCAGAAAGCAGTGGGGGTGAACTGTTGACACAGTCAAGGTTCAAGAATTGAGGACAATGCATTTTTTTAAAAGTGCATGAGAACAGATTAGGTTTAACTAGTAACCTGATTTCTAACTGTGACTACTGAGCTAGATGGAATTTTCATGACTCAAAGTCCTTAGTGGCCATGTTATTTTGCTTTGGGGTTCCAGAACTTCACAAATTATTTGCTAGTCTCAGCTCTGGCCATTGGCTTAAAGATTAATCTGTTCTTAAACCAGCTGGGGTCTTACCACAAGTCATGTATAGATAGACTAGGATAGACTTTCAATTTATTTTTGTGCCCATTTATTAATATTAATTATGGACTCTTCTGTACCTCATCAAGCTGGGCCTCAACAGACTTTGGCAACAATTAGACATAGACTACATACATTTTGCATAAAGGGATTTGTATGAGTCCTTTCGGGGCCAGGGCTGAGATGTTATAATTTATAGATAGATGCCCTCCCCCAAAGCCTCATACACTCATAAGTGGGATTTTGGAACATGATTGTGATACTGGATTATGGGTGTGTGATACTGAATTAATTCAGATTGGTTTAGTATATTTCTGGGTGTGGGTGATAGATTTAGTGAAGAGGTAAGATCCAAGCAACTGGAGGATGGTGGCATCAACTGATAGGCTTGCAGCTTGGATGGAATAAAATAGGAAAGAAAGAAATCTCATTGCTTCTTGCCTGTCAAGCCATGGGTTCTTTCTCCATGCATAGTCTTCTGCCATGATATTCTACCTTGGAGCTGAAACTGCTGAGTAAACCAGACAAGTCTTCAGTAGGATTAGTGCTGTGTACAGGGCTGAGCTTGACCTCCAGATGTGGGGTGAGCCTTCGGTCAGTTATCTTCTGAATGTCCCTCAGCATCCTGCCCACTCTTTACTCTGTTTGTCTCTGTATCTCTCTTCCAGTCGTGTGGTGCCTTCAGACAGAGGCAGCTCAGTGCCACTCTCACTGTGTACAGTTGGTCCTTCCTGGTTGGACCAGCCTTCTCTGTTCCACTTCCACTGCCATGTCTCTGTCCTCTTGCACCACTTATTGCATGGTGGGGTCAGGTGGGGTGCTGTAGGCTGACGCTTTGCTCCTGCCTCTACTTTGGAGACTACTGGTCACTTTGATCTGTTCTGCATTGGGGCAATTGCCAGCCTCCCACTCCTTGCTGTACCATAGTCAAAAGTTGCTTAAATTCTCTCAAGCCACTGGTCGCAGGATGAGAGGGGTTGTGCTCTTCTATTCACTATTTTTGCAGCAGCCACCACCACCATCATCCCTAGCTTCACTGACTCGTTGTTTCTGCCTCCACCTTGGAGACAGCCCAAGGCTGCTCAGTACCACTTCAGTCTCCTCTCCCACATGGTAAGTGTCGTGGCTATTTAAATCCCATGTGTCTGTGTTCCTCTCACAAGATACTAGTCACAGGCCAGGTAGGATCATAGCTCACCTCCTCTGAGGTCTCTAGGTTCATTGATAATTAACTTTTTAAGACCTTATAAGACAAATAAATGAATGTATGCTGGAAAAATGGACGGGTGTGAAGGAAACAGGGGAAAAAACAGAACTGAGATGTGTTATGTACATTTACTAATCCCCTACAGTAAATATAAACATTATGTGCTACAAACATTCACTAATAAAAGTAAAACAAAAACAACTAAAATTACAAAAATGTTTACTTAAAGTGACTCATTAAATTATTTATGGTACATGTATACTTGAAATATTACATAGTCCTAGATTTCAGACTCCACTAGAAGTACAACTATTAAAATGGGTACCATTTCCTACAAATGACTCAAATTTATCTGTATGACCATGCTACATTTTTTTGGTCTCCTACATAAAAAAGCATATCATATGTGGATAAAGATAAAAAATAAAATAAAATGGGTACCATCAACAGTTTAAAATAAGCATGCTAAACACAGTATCACAGAAACTCTTCACAATATGATTTAAAACAAATCAAACAAAAAGGCTATATAAAAGACTATATTACAAATAAAAATCAAACAACCTGGGGTAATGAAAATATCTGAAGAATATGTTTGTGAATTGGAAGATAAGATTGAGAAAATTTCTCAGAATGTAAAAGGATAGCTATAGATAGATAGATAGATAGATAGATAGATAGATAGATAGATAGATAGAATTATGCATGTGTTAACAATAGAGTTATATAGGGATAACAGGAATCCTATAAAAAGAAAAATAAATTAATACCAAAAGAAAGAAAGTTCTGAAGAAATAACAAAGATAAATTTCCAAATGTACTGAGAGTTTTCCTCTGAACCCCAGATAAAGTAGCTCCACCTTATGGTGCACACCTACCTCCTCTTATCGAGCTGTTAAATGGATTTCCAGATATCTGCCAGGTACTGAGTCTGTGGGTCAGGCCATAGCACAATAAGATAAACCATCACCATGCCTAGTCTGCATTTGCTGAATCTGGACACTTGAACAACAATTATAAGAACATCCTATGCTAAACTATCATTTGCATAGAACACTAATTAAACAGCAAAATCAAAGGGAATCCTTGGGGAAAGTTCTATGTAGGTTAGCACAGAGGAGTTTGTGGTTTTGGAGCTGCAGATTAAAGTCATCCACTGCTCTCTACTTCCTCATAAACTAATTTGCCAAGTTACACTTACTCAAGTCATAATTTGGAGTATCGCTCCCCTCTCAATGTCAAAGCAGACATTTCTTTCACATTTGTCTGGGAAGTTTATGCACATCTTGAAAAGTTCCTCAAACTAATAAAGTGCACTGAACTTTTATTATAAATATTTTAGGGCTGAAAATGTAGTTCAGTAGTAGAGTGTAAGACCCTGGGTTTGATCCTCAGAAGTGCCACATAGAATAATATTTTTATGTTCTTAGGGCCAGCTAAATAGTTCAGCAGATTAAAGTACCTGCAAGCAGACGCAAGGGGAAAGGGCAAGGCGCTTGATCCCCGGGCCTACCATGCTGGCTCTGATCCTGGGGCGCACTAAGATGGCAAATGAGACTGGGCAGGGTGGCACACACCCATAATCCCAGCTCTTGGGAGGCTGTAAACAGGCAGATCTCACAGTTTTTCTCACAGTACCTCATTGTGACTAAATTCTACTCTTAGGATATGGATTTGATTACACATTTTTGTTTTAAAATATTTTGGAATTCAGAATAATTATTTTGATATTTTATCTATTAGGTTAATTCTAATTATATAGGTCCAACAAGAAGTACTAACAAAGAACTTCTCATTGTATGCTTGTCAAAACACAAGCTATATAGTACAGAGGCTTCAGAGGTAAATATCATTTGGGAGCTTAGTAATAGCCCTAGGCTTATTTTTAATAGAAAAAACACAAAATTTCATAACAAAATAATAGGAGAAAACAATAGTTAATATATTGCATATTGCTATCATTAAAGAAATTATTCAGCGTAAAAGATACAGGTAGTAAAATTTCTCCAATTGATATTAACACAAACCTTCCTTTTCAATGAGCTAAGAGACATTAATAGTATAGTTAACTTGTATTTTCCCCTTTTCCCTTCCATCTTTTCACCTTTGCCCCATCCTAGTTCCTTTTTCATTTTGAACCATTTCTTCCTATTTCACAATATCTACTGTACATTTTAAACCTTATTTACTCTTTCGGCTTTTAACACCAGGGAGACAATCTGGTTTATTTCACTTATGAGTGTGGCCTCAAGTTGCATCCATTTACCTATAAACAGACATTCAGAGGTTAAGTGTCCCAACCCCCTTCCCTAAAGGGCAGTTCTGATTAATGGGAGTTGATCAGACTCCCCTTTTGCTGGAGCTGAGCAGGACTGACAGACAGGCTAACTGGAATGCCCTGGACGTCTTTCCAAAATTGGGCAAGCAGGCAGGCAGTCAGGCAAACAGACAGAAAGACAAACAGACAGGCAGACAGACAGACAGACAGACAGACACACACACACACACACACACACACACACAGATACATATTCAAATAGATTGCATTCTTCTCTCTTTGGGGTCCTATATGAGATGCTCAAATAGGGATCTAGGAATCCTCCAGAACTCCCAGGAGACTTGAGAGATCTTCTGCGACAACCATGACTGCTAACAAACATTCAGTCTTCCCAGCCCATGTACCAGATGCCATGGCAAGCAGAAACATTGAAATGTCATCCAGGATTTGGAGGCACATTTATTTACGTTGACAGGCACTGATCAGGATCATTTCCAAAATATCAGGCCCTGACTTTTTGTGGTCTAAGGCTTATACAGGATAAACAAGCAGGAAGTACAGAGTCAGAATGGCTTGTCAATTGGGTATTGGTTTATATAGTGTGCACCATAGTGACCAGCTGTGCATCACAGTGACCTGTCATTTCTAAGAAACAGGAGCAATCAGAACTGGAACAGGAATTCTTACCTAGGCAACTAAAGAGCTGAAGGGTATTGGTATATCCTGAAGTATTCTGGGGACATTTTGTGTTACACTACAACCATTGTTGAGATCAGTGTTGAGATTCCTCAAGAATCTAGGATTAGAGGGTAAATTCAACCCAGATATTGCCCTCCTGGGTGTCTTCCCCCCCAAATTAGAAACATTATACCACAGAGATATGTATGCACCCATGTTTATAGCAGCACAATTTGTAATAACTAAATCTTAGAAACAATCAAAATGTAAATCAAATCAGGAATGGATAAAAATGATGTTTTTTAAATATTCTGGAGTACTACTCAGCCATAAAGAAGAATAAACTTCAGAATTTTAGAGGTAAAAGGATGCAATTTGAGACCATACTTATAAGTGAAATAAATCAGTCCCACATGTGTAAACATCATATGGTCTCACTAGTATGAGAAGCTGAATAAGTAAATAGTGTAGGAGACACTTCCAGGTCCTTGTCTCGGTCCAAGAAACCAACATTTGTAATCCCAAAGTTACATTATTGGAATCCCATCAAGTTGATTTCAATCTACCACTTTCCATGCAACCGATGGCAAAAATGAAGACACTAAATTATATTTTTAATCATTGGGGAGTCAAGGGGCTCTAGGTCCAGCCACAAAGATGGCTTTCCAGAACCAAGAGAGCAACTCAGGGCCTTGCCTGGTTTTTATTCAGTGTGGGAGAGGCTTGAGGAGGATTGACTGAGAACTGTGGGAAGAAGGTGACCATTGTGAGCTGAGCCAGGCGGGAGGCCTACATTTACCTCTGCCATATGCAGAGAGGATAGGCAGAGAAAGTAATCTGCATTATAATTGCTTAAGGCCAATTGAAGGATAAACAGAAGTCCTAGCCAGCTCTGTACATAAATAGGGTCAGGCTTAGTCAAAATGGAGACAGTCACTCTTCTTCTAAGGAGAGCTGCTCGGGTGGTGCTCCACAAATAGGACCCAAAATGAACAATAGATATTTTGAATTAAGTGGAAACTGTTCAGAAGAAAAGAGAAACTGTAATGGGAAAAAGGGGAAAGGAAGGAATGAAAAAAAGAAAATAATATGTAAAAACAAAATAGTTATACTGCTAGTTTCTCTTAGATCATTGAAAACAAAAGTTTGTGCTAATATCTATCCCATAGAATATCCCATGCAATCTATTAATTATTGTTACTCTACTATTGTCTTGTTTTGAATTTCTGGTTTTTTCTTTTTAAAATAAAAAAGAAAATTCTGAGAAAAATGAAAACACAATGTAACAAACTTAGGAGATGAAGTAGAGCCAATTCCCCCACCCCCCCATCCCCACGGAACCGAGTAGAGTTAGTTTTAAGGAACATTATAGTTGTAAATGCTTTTTAAAATATTTCAAATTACCAATTTAACCTAAGACCTCAAGAAAGCACAAGAAGAATGAGATAAACCCAGATTTTGAAGAAAGAATGAAAGATTGGAACAGAAATAATTAAAAGAATAGCAAAGCAATGAGAAACATCAATGAAAATAGAACTGATGTTTTGAAAATATCAGTAGAATTAATAATTCCATATATTTTTAGAACTAAAAGAACTAAAATCAAAAATGAAAAAAGAAGACATTATAGCTGATTCCATAAAACTAAAAGGACAATGAGAAAATAGTAGGATTATGCAACAGTAAACTGAATAACAATAAAAAGGATGAGAGATTAGTCTGATTGTGTACCAACAAATTGTATAATCTAGAACACATACAAAAATTCTTAGAAACATAAGACCTAACAAGACAATTACGAAAAGAAATTATATCTGAATGCATCTATTACTAACAAGAAGATCAAATGTGTAACTAATCACCCCGAATGAAGAAAATCCCAAGGCAAAATGGTCACCCTGGAAAATTTCTCCAAATACGTAAAGAATTAGTATTCAAACTACAACATAGGTGAACTTTGGACTATTATACTAAGTGAAATAATACAGGGGCCAGGGAGCTCAGTAGAATAAACACTTGCCTGGAAAGTGTAAGATCCTGAGTTCAATCTCTGGTACCACCAGAAGAAAGAAAGAAAGAAAGAAAGAAAGAAAGAAAGAAAGAAAGAAAGAAAGAAAGAAAGAAAGAAAGAAAGAAAGAAAGAAAGAAAAAGAAATAATCCAGTCATAAAAAGACACATATAATGATTCCACTTCTATGAGGGGTTTAGAATAAGTCATGAAAACAGAAAGTAGAATGTTGGTTGCCAGTGTCTGGAATACAGAATTTTAGATTTGCACAATGCAAACATTCTAGAGATTTGTTGTGCATTAAGGCAAGTATACTTAGTGCTATTGAACTGTGTACTTTAAAATAGTTAAGCTGATCCGGAGATCTAGCTTAGTGGCTTAAGCACCTGACTGGTAAGCACAAGATCCTGAGTGTGATCCCTGGTACCACCACAAAAAAAAGTAAAAATGATACATTTTGTTATTATTTTTACCACAATTAAAATATTTTTTAAAATTTACTTCTATACTCTTGAAAAAACATAATTTATTTTTTATTTTTGTATTTTAGGAAAGTGTCTACAGCATGTTCAAGGTCTCACTACTAGATCGGACTCTCTACAGCCTCCCAAGACCTGGGATTACAGGCGCGTGGCACCAAGTCTCAATTGCCATCTCAGTGCACCCCAGGGACAGGGCCGGCATGGTAGGCCCAGGGATCAAACTATTGGCCCTTGCCCCTTGTGCCTTCTTGCAGTCTCAGCATACCCAGGGAGTAGAGCTAGCATGGCAGGCCCAGAAATCAAACCCCCAGCCCCTGCTTGCAGGTGTTTTAATCCACTGAGTTATTTGGCCAGCCCTTAGTCTCCCAACTTCAGAAGTAGGCAATTGTTTATTACATTTTGACACTTAAATATGTTATATGTTCACAAATGGGTAGTGCTACTGGATGTCACATACTGTACAGAGTTACCTATAGTATGGCCATGCTTGGGTAATAAAAACTGTGATGCAATTTCTTTTTTTTGGGGGGGGGTGACCAGGGATTGAACTCAAATTCTTGCACTTGCCTGGCAAGCACTTATTCTACTGAGCCATTTCCCCAAGCCCCTGTAATGCAATTTCTATACTTATGAAATGTCTGCAACTGTCTTGCAAGAGAAAATTAAAGTCAATAGTGTTACTCCTCATTACCAAGAGCCAATATATAGATAGATGATAGATAGATAGATGGATAGATAGTAGCAAAATTTGAAAAATTTTAAAGGAAAGAGCTGTCACCTATACAACCAGATGATACAAATTTAAACTAGAAGAATTATTAAAGACCAGCTTACACAACCTCAGAATTTTACAGGCAAGAATTTAAAAGGTGAAATAAAGGCATATGATTACTGGCAAAGTTGTAGCAATAGTCAAAACACAAGGAGTTTTACATCTGCATATTTTTCTACTGTACCACATATTTAAGAAAGCAATTATACATATTAGTTGACTTCCTTGATAGTATGTATCTCTAGTACTTAGCATACTTTCTGGCACATGATGCCCTAGTAAAAGTTTGCTGAATTGAATTGCTCTAATTAATTGCAAGTAGGCAAAATTAAAATAATAGTGGTGACTCCTAAATATATGTTTCCAGAAGGCAAACCTTTCTACAATTATATAATACAGTTAAAATCATATGAATCAGAATTCTGGATAACTGTTATTTAATGATCAGAAAAAATAAGTCTTTTCTGCAAGATTCAATACATAAGGAGTAATTTTTTCCATTTTGTGTCTTTGCCACAGTCATCTTTTGAGACATTATCCAACTGTGAAGTTAGCTTGGGCCCAGCTCTGGAAGGAACTATATTTTATGAAGGATATTTTACCTTCAAAATAAATACAGTATTTTAATTTCAGCTTTGTCAAAAATCATAAGCAAGGCCTCTTTAAACCTAAGTTTTCTCATCACAGTTCACTATGTCCTTGCATATTGTTATATGCATTGTGGAGATACTTTTAGATTATTTTTAAAATTCTTACTTCTGAAATTCATTAATGTAGGTTGTCTGTCTTGCTCACTGCCATATGTTTATCATTCAGAACAGGCGCTGATTTATAATAGGCCCCTAATACATCTTTGTAAAAAGAACAGATTCATGAACAAATGCAATATATGGAAAGGAGAGAGGCTCACTGCTGCCATCGTTCATCTGTTCTTGCTCTTGCTGTTGTGGTACTTTCTGCCCCCATGAACTGCTATTCTCTGCCATGTGCCTCTCTGCCTTGGAGCCAGCTGATTATGGGCTGATACCTCCACAAACTTCGAGCTAAATAAACCTTTCCTTCCTTAATTTGGGGCGTCAGGTATTTTGTCCCAGCAATGAGAGAAAAGTAACCGAGACAGTCATTTTTCCTTCTTGTCTAACTATACACTAAATAAAAGTAAATGCTAGCTATCATTACTTAAGATCTAATGAAGGAAAACTAATGACAAATACAATGCTTCCTTAATATTTATTGTTCTACAATGTTTATTTTCTACCTGGTATAATTATTCATTAACCATTGTGAAAACCCTGAAAGACAGGTACTACTATTATTGTCATTTCAAAGATCGAAGTTTGACTAGCGAAATGAAATATTTAAGGGGTATAACTAATATGGCTTGGTTGTTTTCAGCTGTGAGCTTTGAGGGATTACAAGCGTTCAGAATAATACCCAGCTTCTGGTGCGCACAAGTGACTGGGTGATTGTGACATTCACTAAGATGAAATTTAGAGGAGAAAGAGGATGATAGGCAAGAGGAGATGAGGGAGTTGTTGAGGTGAAGAAGAGTAGAAATGTATTAGGTCAGTTGGGAAATACTTTAAATTTTAGGTGTGTGAATGAGATGGCTGGCTATTATTAAATAGCTAACATTGGATTATAAGAATATCATCCGGGCTTCCTATCTTGGTGATTGCAATACAATATAGATTACAGCCAAAGCAGCGGGGATGGTTAAGATCACCGAGAATTTGAAGAGAAAAAAAAAAAAAAAAAAAAACATGTGAGGGTAGGGGAGGAACATGTAATGCATGAACATTTTATTTATTTATTTATTTATTTATTTATTTATTTATTTTTGTCTTTTTTTGAGACAGGGTCTCACTGTGCAGTTCAGGCTGGCCTTAAACTCACTTTGTAGCTCAGGCTGGTCTCGAACTCACAACAATCCTCCTGCCTCAGCCTCCCTAGTGCTGGGATTACAGGCATGCACCACCACGCCCGGCTGCATGAACATTTTAAAGAAAAACAGTGCTACTGTAGTGAGAGACACCTGGACAGTTTAGTGTCTCAGTGCTAAGAGAATAACGGGTTTCATGTTTTTAAGCAATACTTGAGAATTCTGACTGGAACGCAGAAGTGAGAGAAAGTCACTAGGTGGTCTGTATGTGGTGAGAGTTGGGTGTGTGAAGTAAAAAAAAAGGTGACTTTAGAATACTGTAGATAAAAGAAAATTTGAGTCTTCAGCAATTGATAATAAACAGCGAGTATCAGGGAGCCTGTCACGGATAACGAAAAAGAAGGTTCATCAGCGAGGCTACAGGGAATAGGGATATAGTGGCTTAGAGCAAAGAAACGGAGATGTTTCTATTATTATTGAAAAACAATGGAATAAAGGATTGGTGAGGGGTACAGGGAAGTTAGAACTGCGTGAAAATGGAGGAAGTTCTTGTCAAATGGATTCTGCTTGGTGAACAGACCACCTGCGTAGACTAAACGGGGCCGGGGCAAGCCTGACTCTTAATTTATCCTGTGGACTCTACGCCAGTAACCCATGTTGCGTTGTAACCTCCCATTTCTTCAGATCCTAGTACAGCATCTAATGTTGCTTGCAAGAAATGTCTACTCTGTGTGCGACACAACTGGTGATATTCCAGTCCGAACTACCACTCCCGGAATGCAATACGGCTCTTGGGAAACACCGAAGGTTGGGAACTCGGCAGAGGCTGCCCTACGGCCCGCTCCCATTGGAGGAGGCTCACTCCCAGGAGGCCACGGGTAGGCGGGGCGCTTTACGCGGAAGTCGGAGGCGTCCTGTTCCATCCGCTTCTAGGAGCCGGGAGCTGGCCTCCCCGGGCTGACCTGCGCCCTTCGGTTCTGGGCCTGTGTTCCCCTACGGGGTACTCGGACAGGTAAAAGGAATGGGACGTGCTCTGTGGGGGGCGAGGAGATGGCGGCAGAGGGAGGATTGAGGTGTAGACTAGGTGTTCAAGTGGAGCGAACAGGCAGGGAAGAGTGACTTGGGTTTCTCTGGTATCGACAGTCTGAATTGTCCGGCAGGTCCAGTTTCAGCTGCTTGCATTGTGTGCTGCTGCAAACGGCTTGAGTTTAAGAATGTCAGAATGCGTCACTAAAGTTGGCATTATAGGATAGGGAAATGTTAGCTTTCCCTAGTTTCACGTTTTGCAAGACCTTTCTGTAACATTTGAATCTTTTCAGATCGCCAATCTTCTAAAAACCCTTCACACCCTTATTCATAGACGTCACTTTGTGTTTCACCTTGTACTTCCGTCGGCTCCCGCTTATTTATGAGTGCCTAGTCTCCTCTGCACCCCTCCTCCACCTCTCAGTACAGTATTGACATTTTTCTTTATCCTCAGTGCGTGTAGGAACTATAGTTATCTGCCCAGATCTCTTTTCTGAGACCTGTTTGTTCTTCGTATTTTAATTGGCACCCTGTATATAAAATTGATCGTGTTTTTGATTCTTTGATGAATGCTTTAGATCTCCATCTGCCAAGCCATTTTCTATTAATTGGTTTCAGCTACCTGAGTCTCATTCTCCCACTTTTGATCGCAGAGCATGCTGTCATGCATAGAACATTCCTTCCCTGTGAATACCTGTGGCTGAGAACACATCCATACATCTACTTAACAGATATTTATTGAATTTCTGATACGTGCTAGACAGTCTTCTAAGTGCGGAGGAATATAGCTAGCTGTAAATAAGACATAGGAAACCACTCAGGAACTTGTTTATCTGGGCAGCAGGGACAAACAGGAATAATTAAGACAACATTATATTTTGGTTAAAGCAAAATAAAACATGTGCTTTATAGAATTTTAAACTGAGTGTGTCAGAGGAATTGGGTTGAGTCTCAGAACCTTGTCCAAAGAGAACATTTGTCATACAAACAAGAATAGTTTTGGTCTGTAACCTGAGTTTTAAACAAAATTTTCCCCTGTCTGTCATAGCAGTGCCCTTTTTGTCTGTCTCCTCCAAAGTTACTACATTAGAATTCATGGTTCATTTGCCACTGAGTTATTTTTCCCTAAGACTCAGACAGAAGAAGAGTTCAGAATTGGATTGATATTAACTTTATATTAATTATGTAAAGAGTTTGACTCCAGGCTTATATTCTCCTTTGCATTGAGCTACATACCCAGCCCTTTTTGAAATTTTGAAACAGGGTCTTACTAAGTCTCCCACGCTGAGCTTGAATTTTTTTTTTTTTTTTGCAGAACCAGGGATTGAACTCTGGCCCTTGCACTTGCCAGGGAAGCCTTATTCCACTGAGCCATCTCCCTGGCCCCCTGAACTTGAATTTGTGATCTTCCTGCCTCAGCCTGTCACATTGCTGAGATTATAGGAATGATGTGCCTCTGACATCTAGCTCTAAAATATTCTTTTGGGGCCAGGGAGATGGCTCAGTAGAATAAGCGCTTCCCTGGCAAGTGCAAGGGCCTGAGTTCAATCCCTGGTACCACAAAAAAATTAAATAAATAAATAAAATATTTTTTTACTAGGTCTTACTGGCTACAACGTAAACTATCATTTGTAGTATATTTTAAACCAAATGTCCTCAGTCAGTGTTGACTTATTTATTCAACAAATGCATGAGGGGATATTGTATATTAGGCAGTGTTCTGAGCAGTGGGAAGATAGGGTAAAACAGTTTGATCTCTCATCTAAGGAAATAGTAACAGTACACTGAGGAAATTCCTAACACATAGGCTGACACCTATGTTCTTTCCTTTTCTCCATCCAAACTCAGATAATCACAAAAATGGTAAGAAATTGCCTGAACAATTTTAGGCATTCCTCCTTATTACACTTTATTATACTGTGATTCCCTTGACTATAGAACTCTTCTGCTTCAACTTCAAATCTCCAGTGTCTACTACATTGATTTCCATAAGTAAACCCTCAGTACATATTGAACTAAAATTGACTCTCCATTTGATCCAGTTAAAATGGGTAAATTTATATATAAAGCCTTCTTTATAAAAGGCCATCAGCCTTATTTCTCAACCCTTTCATTCACCAAAAATGGACCATTTTATCTCGTCAGGCTGGTTTATTTACTCCTCTTAGCTTATTCTCACCTTCGTTCTTTCCCTCCTAAAGTGAGTTCCATCTTTTGTCTGTATTTTGTAGACTCTTCTCCCTTAATTTAATGAGGCAATTAATTTAGTAATATTCTCATGATACAAGAATGGAAATTTGCTACTCTGTGTTTGCTATGAAAGGTTCAATGAACTATTGTAAAAGCATATCTCATTTTAATAATATAATAATACAGTATGCTTTTTTATTTTGCATTAACTGTTACCATATACTACATTATGAATTAAAGTCTTCCATTTTGTTTGAACAATTGCACAGCCTTTGTTCAATTGTTCAAAGAAAATAATCTTCACAGATGTATTTGTATCAAGAGACAACCAAAATATGTCATAATATGCTATATGACATAGTTGGAACCTTGGGAATTGAATAGGAGAAAAGACCAAGTTATTGGTCTTCATACTCAAGTCCATTACTTATTTTGTATTTCTAGTCTTTTTTTTTTTCTACTGGGAATCAAACTCAGGACCTTGTACTTCTCAGGCAGGCACTGTGCAACTGAGTTATATCCCCAGCCCCATATTTCTTCTCTGATAACACTAAAAATTAAGACTATTATAGATCATTTCCATGTATATCTTGTAACTGAACAAAGACACACAATTCAGTGCTGTTTTCATAAATGTTCACATTTATGAAAAGCGTAGGTGGTTATAAATTTCCCAAAACAATAATGCTTCATTTCTGGATTTTTTTTTTTTTTGGCTGGCTCAGGCTGCCTTAAGGGTGGGTCTCATGTGGCATGTGGTGCTGGGGATCAAACCACGGTCTACTATGCCTGACTGAGTTTGCCAAAGCAGGCGCTTTAAATAACTGAGCTGACCCGCAAGCTCCCCCACCCCAATGCTTAATTTTTAATACCTTGTAAATGTCTGGCTGATCTCAGCTTAGCACATTCTAAACTTATAGTGACAATCATAACTCAAGTAATCTTATATTCCTGTTGCCTTTTAAAAGCAGTTTTGAAGATAAGATTTGCCTTTCAGAGTAATAATTTATAATTGAAAGATATCTGCATTGAATAAAGTAAAGCCATATTAATATGCTCAAGTCAACAACTTCTGACATTGCCAGTCCTACGGATAACCCACTACTATTACAGACTACTGGACTACATTAGATTATTTTGTTGAATTCGTGCACCTACAATATATGAATGGCAATGGAATACACATCTCTGACAAAAGTAAAAAAGGGAGATATAAATGAAGGACCATTTTGTAGTGAAAAAAATATAAATATATATATCTATATATCTATATAGATATATATATATATACAAAATAGCATAGACATACAACTACTTTCTCTTAATTCACTCTGAGAAGAAAGTTTGAACTAATAGTGCTTAGACGACATATCATGTCTACCTCTTGTACTATAAATAACTACTATAAAGGCAACAATATGTAATGTATTAATTATTGTAACTGTCCTACTAACCTGTTTTGAAACTATCTCATTGCTACTTCTTTCTCAATAAAATTATTTTTTAAAAAAGACTAAAAATTGAGAATTTTCTCACATTTTGCAAATGACAGCATGGCACAATAACAGTAACATACAAGACTTAGGAGAAAATAATCTTCACAGATGTATTTGTATCAAGAGACAACCAAAATATGTCATAATATTCTATATGAATAAAGGCTGTGCAATTGTTCAAACAGAATGGAAGACTTTAATTCATAATGCAGTATATGGTAACAGTTAATGCAAAAAAAAGCATACTGTATTATTATTGAAATGAGACATGCTTTTACAATAGTTCATTGAATCTTTCATAGCAAACACAGAGTAGCAAATTTCCATCCTTGTATCATGAGAATATTACTAAATTAATTACCTCATTAAATTAAGGGAGAAGAATATACAAAATACAGACAAAAGATGGAACTCACTTTAGGAGGGAAAGAAGGAAGGTGAGAACAAGCTAAGGGGAGTAAATAAACTAGCCTGATGAGATAAAATGGTCCATTTTTGGTGAATAAAAAGGTTGAGAAATAAGGCTGATGGCCTTTTATAAAGAACCATTTCAAAGGTTCAAACTATTTTAAACCTTTACTGAAAAATGCCTTTGCTGAGGAGGAGCATGCACAATGTTGTTATTTTGTTACTAAATTTTTTATATGACTCCTCAAAATGAATATATTCCCAATTTCTTTATAAGCTTATGATTTGAAACTCTGGCTGTAATTAGAAGAGCTTCTGTAATTAACAGTATCCTATGATATTTAGGTGGTTATGCCATCAGTAGCTTCTTTCTAACCCATAACTTAGTGAATTCCAAAATATTTTCTACAATGTATAATACCTCTATAAAAAAACTATATTTAGAGTTCTCATTTGAATTACCCCATAGAATAATTTTATTCTGAGATTATGGTAGCTGAAACAAAAATACCATTACTTAGAACCTTAACACTGTAAAAACAGGCTCTTTTTTTTTGGCGGAACCAGGGATTGAACTGAGGCCTTTGTGCTTGCCAGGGAGGTGCTTATTCAACTAAGCCATCTCTCTGGCCCCTAAATCTGAGGTCACTCTGATTTTGTCTCCTTATAGGTAACCTGTTTTTTGTTTGTTTGGTTTTGGTGGAACCGGGGATTGAACTCAGGCCCTTGCGGTTGCCAGGGAGGCACTTATTCCACTGAGTCATCTCTCCGACTCAGAACAGACCCTTCTAGTTGCAAGCTAATGTAAGTTACGCTTCTAACAACAGGCCTCTGACATGACTGAGGAAAATGATGGGGTGGAGATTTTATAGAAGACAGGAAGGTTAGTTAGAGTGATGTAAATACTGTATATAGATGAGAGATTAGTATTGATTTGTGAGGAACAGTGAGTTTCTAAAATGGGGATTTATTATAGACTAAATTTTGTCCTCCAAAAAGCTGTATTGAAATCATGATCCCTGGAACATTATTTGAATATAGGATCTTGGCAGATGTAATTAAGATATAAGTTAAAGTAATATCATACTGAGTGTAGTGGACCCTTGATCCACTCATATTGTCTTCTTATAATACCAACAGCGTTTTTTACAAAACTAGAAGAAAAAAGATTCCAATTTTTTTTGAGACAGGGTATTGTTATACAGTATAGGCTGGCCTTGAACTCACTATGTAGCCCAGGCTGGCCTTGAACTTACAGCAGTCTTCCTACCTCTGCCTCCTTAAGGAATTATAGGTGTACACCACCAAACCTGGCCCAAAATTTATATGGAACCAGAAGAAACCCAGAATAGCCAAAGCAATCCTAAACAACAAGAACAAAGCAAGAGACATTATAATCCCAGAATTCAAGCTATACTCCAGACTATAGTAATAAAACCAGCATGGAGGTAGTACAAACACACCACATGTTGACCAGTGTAATAGAAGAGAGGGTACAGAAACAACTCTCATCACCTTCAGTATCTGATCTTTGAGGGAGCAAAAGCATACATGACAAAAGATAGCTTCTTTAACAAGTGGTTCCAGGAAAAGTAGTTATTTGCATGCAGAAGAATGAACCTAGATCTATATCTCTCACCTTGTACTAAAATAAAAATAGATCAAAGATCTGATTATAAAAACAAATATTGGCCAGGTGTGTTGGCAGACCCCAGCACTCAGGAGGCTGAGACAGGAGGATCATTGGGAGTTCAAAGCCAGCTTGGACTACAAAGTGAGTTCAGGCCAACCTGAAATCCTACCTGAAAAAGGAAAAAAACAGGAACCAGCTCTGTTTTATTGTTATTTTTATTTTTCTCTCTTTAAAATAAAAAATTCTGGGCCAGGGAAATGGCTCAGTGGAATAAGTGCTTCCCTGCCAAACACAAGGGTCTAAGTTCAATCCCTAGTTCTGCAAATAAATAAAGAAATAAATAAAATAAATCATAGTTTAAAAAAATAAAAAATTCTAACTGTAGTGAAAGAAAAAATTGATAAAACTCTTAAAGACATAAGCATAGAGAAGGACTTCCTGAACAGAAGACCAGTTGTACAAAATATAATATTAAGACTCAACAAATGTGATTGTATCAAATTAAAAAGATTCTACACAGCAAAGGAAAAAACCTACAGAATTATAAGGCAGCCTACCAAATGGAAAAATATTGCTAGCTACTTCTCAGACAGAGGGCTAATATCTAGAACATAGAACTAAAAAATAAAATAGATCTCCCCAATAAAGACCCAACTAAAAATGGACAGTTGAAATTAATAAAGAAGGACAGATGAACAGTAAGTACATGAATAGATGTTCAGCATGTTTGGCCATTAGAAAAGTGCAAGTCCAAAGAACACTGGCAATCTCTTATTCCATTAAGAATGGTTATCATCAGAAATTCAAAAAGCAATGAAGGCTAGCAAGATTGTAGGGAAGAAGCAATGCTTTTATGTTGATGGTAATGTAAGCTATATGCACTGTGGATGTCAGTATGGAAATTTCTCAAAAACCTATGAAATAATATTTTACCCAGCTATGCTTCTTCTATCTCTAAAAGAGTTAAAGGCATTGTTTTCCAGTGATACATACATATCCGTGTTCATAGCATCCCACTTCACAATAGCTAAATTATGATAGTGGCTTATATATTCATCAGTAGATGAATAGATGAAGAAAATATATATTAGAGTAGTGTTCAGCTATAAAGGAGGTTAAAATTGAGTTATTTGTAGGAAATGAGTACATTCTGAGACCATAACATGAAGTATATCCATCCCAGAAAGTTAAATATCACATTGTTTTTTGAGAAACCCAAAATATGATTAAAGAGCAAAGTAAAAGCAGATGGTAGGAAACAAAGAGGTAGACTTTGTAGAAATGGAAAGGAGATGTGGGAAAGGAGGGAGAGAGGAAAAGGAGGAAATAAAAGAGTAAAAATGCCCGGGCAGTGGATGCAAGAAGGTGCCAGTGAGTCTGGTGGCGAGGTCACAAACTGGAATTCTGGGGACGCAAAGCGAAGGGGTTTCTTCGGTTGACCTGAAGAATAAGAATAGGAAACAGAGGACCTGATGGCCTAACCACCCACAGGCCTTCACGGGAAGCATTCGCGAGGGACAAGGCTTTGCCTTTCCGAGAAAAGTGAAGATTCAGCAAAATTACAAGAAATTGCTGTGGAAGGAAAACAAGACTAGAACATCCCGGGAATCCCAGTGCACAGATCAGTATCCAGATCACTTGAAGCATCTCTATTTAGCTGAAGAGGAAAGACTCAAGAAGCAACTAAAAAAAGCTGACCAGCATTTGTCAGAAGAAAAAGTTAACCAGCCTTTTCCTGAAGAACAGTGTAGAGTTGCTGGTGCTTTGTATGAAGACCAGAATCATCAGTGTCAGCCAGAATAACGGTGTAGCAACACAGTGAGTCCTATCACTGTTCCCAAGAAAAAGAAAAAGAAAACATCCAATCAAAAAGTATAAGAAGCGTATGAGCAGGTACAAGCTAAGCATGCTAAGAAACAAGAATTTGAGAGGAGGAAACGAGAGAGAAGAAGCTCAAAAACTCTACAGAAAGAAAAAAAAAGGAAATGTTCAAAATATTGAGCAAAAGGACTAAAACGGGTCAACCAAACTTAAATTTACCAGTGGAATATCTTCTAAAAAAATACAAGAAAAAAGTTGAATGAGACATTTTGTCCATTAGGGTAAAAATACCTGCTGAGTGTTGGGTTCATGCAGTTAAGAAATGGCAGTCCCTGCAAATGAACCAAATTTGACAACATAAGATGAACTGCTAAATTGCATTTTTTTTTCTTATAAAGGAAAAATTTAGTATGTATAATTGATGAATATGGGTTTTATTTTTATTTGCCTCTGGAAGAAGATTGGATTGACAAACTTAAAAAGCCTATTTGGGAGACAGACTGAAGCATATAATGCTTTTGTTGCTTATCGAATTGATATGGAATAAAAAATTTTGAAAATAAAAAAGAGTAAAAATGGTCTGTGCTATATATATTTTTCCATGAGCGTAATTACTGGTTATCACAAGCACATTATCAGAAGAGACATACATAATGTTATGTGAAAACACAGAAGTAGAAATGAAGTGCTGCAGTTGCAAGTTAGAGAACATCAATAATTTCTAGCTTACTACCTAGAAGCTACAAAGAAATAAGGAGTTCTCTTCAGATTTCAGGGTAGCATGGCCCTGTCACCTCCTTTCTTTTTGGATTTATGGCCCTCAGAAGTGTAAGATGATAAACACCTGTTATTTTTAAGCCACTCAGTTTTGGGTACTTTGTTACTGCAGCCATAGAAAACTAAAATAGGATTCTTTGTAGGAATTTAATGAAGAGTGAATAAGAGAACAGAGAGGGACCATATCAAGATAGGGATTGCTTATAGAGTCTGTTGAGTTTTTTTTTCCTCTTTCTGACTGCTTTTCATTATTTCTTCTTGAGTATTTATAAACTGTGTGAATAGTTTATTAAGCATTCCTATACTGCTAATACAGTAATTCAGAGAGGCAGGTTTTCTGACTTAAAAATACAGTGGGTGTTTTTTTCTGTTGAAACTAGGGTTAAGGTGAGTCATGGAGGCAAGATGGAGTCATCATTGTTAGGGTATAACATGGCCCACCTTCCAGTCCCCTTCTCAGACAGGAGCTGTTTTTCCCTCAGTAAATATATTGTGCGCATAACCTCGTTTCGCTCCTAAAATTGATTCTTCAGTTGTAGAGAATACGAACTCATTCAGGTCAGGTCAGGATATCATTTTTCCTTGTATCATTTGGAAGTCACTCACCCAAAGTAGATTTTCTCCATGCATCAGAAGCATGTCTTTAATTTAGATGATATTTATCCTTAATCAAATTAAAATAAATCCAAACACTTCAAAAATCCAAAAATGAAAACAGAAGAACAAAATTGTTGACTGATTGCTATTTGTTTCTCAATAAAATTAATAAAAATTAGAAATAAATAAAAATATCTGAATGTACATACCTGGCAAGCATAAGGTCCTGAGTTCAATCTGTGGTACCACAAAAAAGGGTCTGAATTTAGTTAAACTTATACCAGCATATTTCCAAGAAAAATGAACCTTTTGCAGAAGAAATATGAATAAAATCATACCAAGATACACAAAAATGAAATTGTTCACAACTAATTGTAAAGGAAAAAATCATTAAAGCATATACATAAAAAATGTTAGCAATGGAAGAACAAAATTAAATATCTTATTTGACTTTAGAAAAAAAAAGAGCAAGTGGGTAAGAAACTAGACTTTTTTCATTCAAAGGACTAAAAAAAGATCTGTCCTCATTGAATTTTATAATTAGCAAACATACTTTTGAAAACTGAAAGTAAAATATTTTCCAGTTATACAAACCTGAAATATTCTAATACCTCGAGACATACTGTATAGAAAATAACAAAGAGCATAATCCAGAAGGTGAGAGAAGTTACTTTATGGTCTTGGATAAAGAATAAAGAGCTCTCAAAATGGTACTTATGCAGGGCTGTATAAAATATAATTATATTAGATGAACCCATTTAAAAAGTTATTGAATTTCTTTTGATTTTTGAAGAAATTAAAATATTCTTATGAGTTTCTAAAAAACTAAATAAATAAAATAAAAAGTCATTGATTTCCACAAAACAGTATCAATCTTACATCAGGTTATATGCATATTTTTCAAGTGTGTGTGTGTAAAAACTCATATAAAGTCAACGGAAAATGGAAATACACTTTTTAAAGTTTCTAATAGAAGGAGAAAATACCATACCATGTCTTATAACTAGATTGTAAGTCCAATAAACAGTATAAATCATAAAGCAAAAATTAAAATTGAGTAATATTGAGAAAATTAAATAGTTCAAAATAATATTCAAAAATTAAAAGTATAAGTCCAACTAAGAGGCCAGAATGTGTTGCATCATATGTACACTGAATCTGATCAAATCAGAGTACTCACAGAATATTTGATAAGGTTAATATATACAAAAATATCAACTAAGAAAAAGTTTTCATGTCAGAAAAGAGTTACTAAGAATAAAGCAACAAAAATACTGGAATGGTAAATATATGACCAGCACTTCTAACAGTTTGGGGATAAGATATCACACAAAGTTTTAGTATGTGATGGACATGGACAGTGACTATGACACTTACTAATGGCCAGGTATCACTTATGGGACTGAGCCACTACTGTTTCCTTGATATTCTTCCTGTAGACCCAAACAGAATCATGACCCAGGGTGCAGGCAAAGTCCATTTGTAGAGTATGCTGATGGAATTATTTTGCTTCTGTATTCAAAAGAATCATTGAAAGACTGCTTTTGTGTACCTCTTTTTCTCCTGTGTTTAATTGCTTGCCTTATTTGGTGGGTTCTTTCCATTCTCATTCATGGAGTTGTGGTCATTTTGATCCCTCTCTAGAACATCATTTAGTAGTCTGTGAAGGCTTGGCTTTGTTATGAAATTCTTTAGTTCTTTGTCGTAGAAGTATTTCACTTCTCCATTAAACTTGAAAGAGTTTTGCAGGGTATGGGTTGGAAATTTGTTTTCTTGCAAGACTTGAAATACTTTGTACCATACTCTTCTTGACTTGATGGTTTGTGAAGAGAAATCTGCCATTCTGATGGGTTTTCCTTTAAATGTGATGTTTATTTTCTCTAGCAGGTTTTAGGATACTGTTCCTGTGCTGAATTTCTGGTATCTTGATTATTATATGTCAGGGTGTGGTTTTAATTGAGTTGATGTTATTTGAAGTTCTATATGGTTTGCGTACCTGAATGTCAGATTGTTTCCCAATGTTTGTGAAGTTTTCTGCTATTACTTCTAGCCATAGTCTTTTTGTATCAATTATATTGATCCCTATTTGCCTTTCATCTTTGCATCATCTTGCAGATGTTGAATTATTTTTCCCTGCATCCTAGTTGTTCTTAAAAGATCCTTTCTTACCTTTTCAATAGCTGCGATAGTGTCTTCAAGCTCTGAAAGTCTATTTTCGCTTTCATTTAAATGGTTTTGCCAGCTTGTGATTGAGCTTTTAATTTCCTGTATAGCCCTTTGAATCTTTTTCATGCATTCTATTTCTTTCCTATATTGCTCATTCAAGGATTCCATGATTTTTATATTCTCCTGTATTTTTTATGAATGTCTTCTTTAGAATCAATTATTTCTTTTTTTTTTTTTTTTGGCCAAACTGAGGATTGAACTAAGGCCTTTGCACTTGCCAGGGAAGCGGTTATTCTACTGAGCCATCTCCCTGGCCCCTAGAATCAATTATTTGTGATCTGATTTCCTCTATACCTTTCTGCAGTTGTTTATTTCAGATGCTATTATTTCAAAGATTTCCAATTTCTTCTGTACTATTGTCTCCTGCATTTGTTCTGGATGGGCTTGGGGCCTCAGAATGAATTTTGCTCCTCTTTGTCATTTTGTATAGCACTATCTTCTGAACTTCGGTGTAGAGCTTTGGTAGAGTTATTACTATAGCTCCAGTTCTGGATCTACTAAATTCAAACTGGTCCATTTGGGTGTGGCTTGGGTTTGGCTGCTGTGCTCCTATTTTTTCTGCTGCAGCCCTTGGAAGTAAACCTACTGGGCCACTCTGGCAAGCTGTTCTGCTCCTGGATCATCTGGGTGGGTCTTGCCTCTAACCTCTCTGCAGGGAGTTCTGTCACAGAGTTCCACACCAGACCTTTCTGATGGAGCAAGTTCCACTCACAGGCCAGCCGTGGGCACTGGGTGGAATGAGGATCTGGAGGGCCCCAGGTGAACCCACTCTGACATTATCCTTTTTTGGTATGCATTGTATTTTCAGATAAACCATGTTTAAAATGACAGGTCTAGATGAACTCATCTGGATATAAAAGAGTATAGAATTAGTCCCTTAAGAAAATCAACATTTAGAGGTAAGGTAGAAAAGAAAGAGTCAGAAAGAAAATAGGAAATAATGCCAAGAGTTTGAAGTTTTAGCAAGTGACTTATTGTGCCACCAATACAATTCCTGTTCTCGCTACAGTTGTAGAACAACTGGCCTGTTTGGTGAAAATCAACCTGTTAACAAATAACATTAGATTGAAGATTAGTAAAATATTTGTTCGTTTCTATTAAATAAAAGGAAACTAGTTTGTTACACTGGCAAAATGTGGCACATATTCACAGCCATATATGAGAAAAATAAACGTAAGCTCACACTGTAGTATTTATCATAACTTATAGACTCATTGCTGTCTTGTGGAATATTTAGGTTACTTTACTTCATTTCTGTTATAGACAATGCCTTTATACTACAGATATTATCCATATATGTGTAAGATTATAGGTTCTAGAATCATATTGCCTAGGTATAAATTGCAGCTCTATCACTTGCTGGCTCTGTAATTTTGGGAAAATTATTTAAGTCATCTTTCCTCAATCTGTATTAGGAATGTCATAATAACATACACTCTCATTGAAGTGTGAGGATTAAATGGATTTATACTTAAACTGATGTACCACATAGTGAGCATGTGACAAACATGGGTTATTATTATTGTTAATATCTGTTTTTGTGAATCTAGAATTCTGTAAAAGTCTTTCCTTAGGATAAATTTTTAGTATGGGATTATTTATTTAACATAAGATGGCATTTTTATGTCCCTTCACTACCTATGGTCATTGCTTTTCAGAAGGATGATATCATTTTGTATTATATAATTTGTAAATGCCATTAGAAAAAAGGGAGAAATAAAGGGAATAAGAATAGGAAAAGAAGAAGTTAAATTATCACTATTTGCAGACGACATGATACTTTACTTGGAAGACCCCAAAAATTCCACCAAGAAACTACTAGAACTGATAGGGAAATTCAGTAGCATAGCAGGATACAAAATCAATACGCAGAAGTCAATAGCATTCCTCTATACAGATAA
>PVKA01023409.1:5459-35789 GCA_004027165.1 Ctenomys sociabilis
TGAGTTTTTTGAGGATTTATTTTTATCCATTCATGAACTTCAATTAAATTGAATCTTGTCCTTTGCATTTCTAGAACATATTCTATTTGAAAATTCATTTTGTTTTCAAATATGTTACATTTAATGTCATGCTTGTTATGTGTGTTCTTTTTTGGTATGTTGTTTTACTATATGTGTATAAACTATTTGGTCATATTTCCTTTATTTGCCAGATAGAAATTTTCAATTGGTTCATTTTTGCAGTATATTGTGATTATTTTTCTAGTGCAAAGTTGGTACATGTACCTACTACATATCTGTTTTCATCGCTTCTTACTCTACTCCCAGTTACCCCTCCTCTACCTCCGTCTCTTGGTTCCTGTCCCTTTTTCAAAAAATCTGTCTCTGTAATTCTATTATCTGTGCTTTATTTTGTTCTTCAATTATATTTCAGGTTTCTCATATAAGGCAAATCATGCAATATTTAAGCTTGTGTATCGTTTTTATTTTACTTAACAACATGGTCTCAAGGTACGTCCATTTCCCTGCAAATGACTCATTTATCTTCTTTATGGCAGAGCAGTACTCCAGTGTCTATAAATACTGCATTTCCTTCATACATTCACTTACTGATGCATATATAGGTCATTTCCAAGATTTAGCAATGGTGAATTGTGCTGTTAAAAACATTGGTATGCATATGTCACTATAATATGATGTCTTTAACTCAGAAAGATATTTAGAAAGGAAATATCTGGGTCAGATAGAATTCTATTTTTACTGTTTTGAGGAATCTGTATACTGATTTCCATAGTGGTTATACTAGTTTACATTCATACCAACAATGTGGAATGGTTTCTCTTTCCCTGGCAGTATTGCCAGAATTTATTATATGATTTCTCAATGATAGCATTTCTTTTTGGAGTCATTTGAAAGCACAGTCTTGTTTTAATTTCCATTTGCCTAATGACCAGAAAGAATGAAATTTTTTTCATGTATTGAGTGACCATTTGTACTTTCTGTTCTTAGAAGGATCTCTTCATTTCACTTACAATTTTTTGATTGAATCTTATGTTTAGGGGATGTCTAATTTTCTAGTCTTTATTGATTTCCCATTCTGTATGTTGTTTGTTCATCCTTGTTTCCTGTGCTGTACCGAAACTTTTTAATGTGATATGATCCTTTGCATTGATTTCTAATGCAGCCGGGATTCTAGTCAGAAAGTCTTTGCCCATGTCTTTAAGAGCTTGACCTATTTTTTCTTCCAGCAAATTGCTTCTGTATTAACATTTGGATTATTGATTTTAGAATTACATTTGAACAATAGCATCAGATAAAGGTAAATACTTGGAAATTTTGATTTTAATTCAGTACCTAGAGAGTAATATTGGTCTAGAGTCAATCTTCTTACATGTATACAGCTTTCTATTATGTTCTTTGCTTTTATACCTGAAATTGAACAAGGCCCTTGAGCTTGCCATGAAGGTGCTTAGGCCACTGAGCTATATCCCTAGCCCCATCTTTTGCTATTCTGGGTCTCTTCTGGTTTCATATTAATGTTAGGATTGCTTTCTCTAGTTCTGTGAGTTGTGTTGATATTTTGCTTGGGATTGCATTAAGTCACTTTTGGAAGTCTCATCATTTTGTGGGGTTTTTTTTTTGTATTTTCGGGAAGGGTCTACAGGGTGTTCAGGGTCTCATTACTAGATCGAACTCATAGTGATCCACCTGTTTACAGCCTCCCAAGACCTGGGATTACAGATATGCACCACCATACCCAGTCTCATTTGCCATCTCAGCGTGCCCTGGGGGCTGGGCTGGCACAGGCAGGCCTGGAGATTGAACCCCCAGCCCCTGCGCCTGCTTGCAGGTGCTTTAATGTACTCAGCTATTTGGCCAGTCCTACTCTGACCATTTTGACAATATTGATTCTTCCTATCTAAGAACAAAGGACATCATTGTCTTTTCCTGATTTCTTTTTGAAATTCTCATTGCAGGGATCTTTGATTTCCATGCTTAGGTTAATTCCTAAGTATTTACTTTTATTTGATGCTATTATGAATGACATTGTTTTCCAAATTTCTTTCTAAATGAGTTCATCATGGGTATACTAAGCACTACTGATTTTTGTATGTTGATTTTTTAATGATGTTACATTACAAATTTTGGTTATTAATTCTAAGAGTCCCTCAGTGGAATTGTCTGTCCTATAAAGTATTGTGCCATCTGCAAATAGTGATAATTTGATTGTTTTCTTTCCTATACAAGTCCCTTTTCTTTCTTTCTCTTGTCTGATTGGACTGGGCAAATACTGTATTGAAAAGGAATATTGATAGTAGTCATCCCTGTCTTGTTCTTTCTTTTAAGGGAAAACTTTCAGATTTTTCCCTTTCAGTAGGATGTTGACCATCAATTCATCAGAAATGGCTTTTATCAGATTAGAATAAAGTCTGTCTTATTTATTTATTTGTTTGTTTGTTTGTTTATGTCACACAGGATCTCACTAAGCAGCTCGAACTTGTAGTCTCAGCCTCTCCAGTGCTGGGATGACAAGCACGTGCTACCCTGCCCAGTTTCTAGACTAAGGTCTTTCCTTACCTATTTTCTTAAGGGTTTTTATCATGAGCAGCTGTTGGGATTGTGTCAGAGGCTTTTTTGCATCCATTGAAATGATCATATAATTTTTCATATGGTACATTAAACTTAATGATTTGATATTTGAACTGTCCTTGCATTCTTGAAGTGTACTTGATCATGATGTATGATCTTTTTGTGATTAGTTGTATTCTCTTTGCTGTTGTCTTGTTGGGGATTTTTCTTTTATAATTTTATTGAGAAACAAATACCAGTGAGACAGTTTCACATCCGATTAGTAGGGCAGTTTCAATAATTAATACATTGCATATTGTCTTTGTAGTAGTTATTCATAGTACAAGATGTAGACATGATATACTGTCCAAACACTATTAGTGTAAATCTTCTCATTGAATTAAGAGAAAATAGCTGTATATCCTCATTATTTTGTATCTATAGATACAAAATGGTCCTTCATTTGTATCCCCTTTTTTTGTTTAGTTTTGTCAGAGATGGGTATTCCATTGCCATTTAAAAATTGTAGGTGCATGAATTCAGTAAAACAATCCAATATAGTCCAGCAGTACAGTAGTGGATTATCCGTAGGACTGGCAATGTCAGAAGTTGTTGACTTGAGCCTTTTACAGCTCAGCCCATTAACATGGCTTTACTTTTTATACCTTGTTTTTGTACTTTTCTGCTGGATGGTTAAGACCAAGATAAAGCAAGACCTATATAACAAGAAATGTAACTTTTGTATCTGCCAAGGGTCAATCAAATCCCCTCAGGATTTACCCTGAAACTCTGTACCACAGTTTACACACCCTTTGTCAGTGTCAGCCACTGGATGAGTGGATGAGTCTCCGTATATAGTGAGGATAGACAGTCAACTGGCCATTGCTTGATCAGTTTGCTCTCTGTGAAAGCCTGAGATAATGTTTTGTCTCTATGTGACTCTCCTTAGGCACATTCTACATCATCACTTTCCTCTGTGGCCCCATACTTTCCTTGATCAGTAAATTTGGAACACAACTGAATTATAGGATGTTACAGTACAGTTGTTTTGTTTTGTTTTGTTTTGTTTTGTTTTGTTTTGTTTTGTTTTGTTTTGTTTTGTTTTGGCAGAACAGAGCATTGAACTCAGGTCCTTGTGCTTGCCCAGCAAGCGCTTATTCTGCTGAGCCATCTCCCTGGCCCTACGGTACAGTTTTAACCACATTTCTATTCTCAACTTCTTACAATTCACATATTGATGTGAAATGACATGGTAGTTATCTTTCTCTGCCTGTTTTATTTCACAGTTCTATTTATGTTGTCACAAATGATGAATTTTTATTCTTTTTGTGTCTGAATATTACTTTACTTTGTAAATGTACCATATTTTCTTTATTCATCAGTTGGTGGACACTTTATTTCTGTTGCTGCTGTTGACCTGATTGTTTCATATGTTTTTCATCATTTCATTTTGTTTCCTTAGGATTTATACCCAAAAGAATTGTTGGAGCAAATGGTAGTTCTTTTTTAGTATTTTGAGGGTGATGCATATTGTTTTACATAAAGGCTATTCTAATTTACATTCCTACCAACAATGTAGAAGCATTCTCATTTCTCTGTATTTTTTCCTCTGACTTCTCCTTAAGTCTTTATAATAGTACTTTTTCTCACACAACGTTATATATTCCTTATGGTTTTTGACTACTTTCTGTGATGATTAGTGATGTTAGGCATTTTATCATATGCCTATTGTTCATTTCCCTTCTTTGAAGAAGTGTGTGAATAGGGATATTGTTCATTTTTATTACTCCAGTTTGGGGTTTTTACTCAAAAAAAAAAATATTTGGATGAATGGCTTACTTCTAGGCCTCAATTCTATGCCATTGTTCTGTTACTATACCAACTTCACACTGTTTTGATTACTATAGTTTTAAGTGTATTTTGAGATCAAGTAGTAGAAAGAGCCCTGCTTTGTATTTTGTTTTTTTTTTCAGCCAAGATGAAAGTAGTTCCTCAGAATATTTTGGGAGTCAGGACATTTTAGGGTTCGTTGATATTTTAGTAGGAATTACACTACATCTGTAGATTGCCATGTGTAGTACGGACACTATTAATCTTTCCTATCTATACACAAGGTATCTTTCCCCTTGTATGTATCTTCAGTTTCTTTCACCAGTGTTTTGTAGTTTCCACTAACAACATCATTCATCTCTGGTTAAATTCATTCTTGAGTAATGTATAGTTTTTGTAGCTCTCATAAATGACATTGGTGTTCTGGTCTCTTTCAGATAATCTGCTCTTGGCATATAACAGTGCTACTGACTGTCAAGTGTTGATTTGGTTTTCTTAACTTCATTGAGTTCATTTGCTTGTTGTTTTTAACAGTTGTCTGGTAGTCTTTCTGTATATGTTGTCTATGGAAGATAACAGTTGGTTGACTTTTCCAGTTTGGATGCTTTTGTATTTTGCTCTGCTGTGTTTTATCATGAAAAACCATTGCACTTTATGAAATGAGTTTTTCTGTATTGAGATGATCAAGTGGGTTTATTCCTTGTAGCTGCTGATATACTGGGTTTTTTTTTTTTTTGTTTTTTTTTTGTTTTTTTTTCTCTTTTTGAGACAGGGTCTCACTATGCAGTTCAATCTGGCCTTAAGCTCACTTTGTAGCTCAGGCTGGTCTCGAACTCACAACAATCCTCCTGCCTCAGCCTCCCGAGTGCTGGGATTACAGGCCTGCGCCACCACGCCCGGCTGATATATTGTTTTATATTTATTGATTTGCCTGTGTTGAACTACTCTCACATCTGGAGGATCAATGATATTTCATTATCCTGAACAGCATCTTTAATGTCCTATTCAATTTGGTTTGTTACTGTTTTATTTGAGAATTTTGCATGTATATTTGTGAAAACTTGCTCTCTATTTTTTTTATTGAGCCTTTGTCAGGTTTGGGTGTTGGGTCACTGCTATACTTGTAGAATGCTTTGGGAAGAATTTGTTCCTTTTCTGTTATTTGGATTAATTTAATAAGTCTTAATTCTTTGTGATCCACCTCCTGGATTTCAGACTTTCTGTGTTGGAATTGCTTTCCTGTAGGTGGTCCTATTCAGCAGTCTTTTTTTTTTTTTAAAGGGATCTTGCTTCCAAGTTATCTTGGATTACAGATGTGCACCACGATGCCCAATTTTGGTAGGCTTTTTAAAATTACTCAGGCTTGTTTTCAGTATACTGTATATGACCTACAGGAAATCAAGACAATTTATCTATGACAGAAGTAACCCTCACACCCTTGTAGCTCTCCATTTTTATTCTGCTAATATTGATTATTCATTAGGAACTCTTTAAGCTCTGCAACAGGTTCTGGTTTCTAAACTTTCTTGGATTTGAAAGAGACACTTACAAAGTTATAGGTGTTCTGAAACTTTGTCTTTCTGCATTGTTGAGACAAAGAATTCAACATCCACAGTTAAGGTAGCAAGGGTTTACTTAGCTCACAGTTTGTAGTCCATAAATGTTTGGCTCAAAGGGAGGGTGTCTTGACAGAGAGGCATGATGTAACATAGCAAAAGCTACAAAGATTCTTACCAATGCCTTTCTGCCTTTTATTTTATCCAGACTATAGGGATTAGAGTGGTGCCAAACCAACCATTGGACTGAATTAGTTATTGTACTCCCTGAAGCCCAGCATCACACGTTCTAGATCCGGCAACCTCTGAAAAAAATCCTGTGACCAAATGAGGTGTTGAACATATTTCCCTTTATAAAGAAATCCCCCCAAAACAAGAAAGAAGAGGAGAGGAGAAGGAAAAAGAAATAAGATTCCTCTATAGTTTACTTTTCAGTCTCCTAATTTCTCTTCATCTGTTATTTTATTGGGTCATGAGCTAAAGACAGCAACCAACCTTTCTAACCTAATATATACTGTATTGTTATTCTGTTAGTTTGTTTCTCTTGAGATCACTATAAACTTGGGTTGATACTACATAAATTGGTTTGGACGCCTCAGCTTGTAATTTAGTGAGTATTATCACTTTTCCTTGACAATCTTACAGTTTGACTCCCTGAAGGACGTAGATTGGACAGACAGGGAAATTTAGTTCACATGCTCACCAGTCTGCCTATACCTGTAATTTCCCAGTACCTATCTACAGTCCTGTTGTTACCTCCTTGCACTACCATCTTTTCTTTCTCACACTGCAGGAACAGGTGTTATGGAGAGCAAAGGAATGTAATTTAAAAATGTTTCTAGCCTATATCTAATTATTTGACATCCAGCAGTTTTTTCAGCCAGTCAGTACTACAGTTCCTTCATACTGTGTGATGCAGCTGCCTTGTTTTGCAGAAATCATCCTAATTTTATTTATTGGATAGGTTCCTCAATTTCCTAGTTCATGTGGCGTCTATCTAGGTATGAATAGAAGGTATATTTCCTTACCTTTGCAGCCTAAGAATTCTGTATCTTATCTGGTTTTTACTCTATACTCATTGCAGACATTTTAAAAATACTAGTAGTCAGAAAATGAGTTTTCCTTTCTTGAGGTCAAAAATACTTAAATACATATATGGCCAACTAACAAATAACATACTTTAAGAATGCAACAATAGAAAGGTAGGAAGGTTGTGTTATAAAGGAATGGTTGTAACTACAAAATATATTTAGTAAAAAGACAAAACAGTATAAAAAAGCTAAAATAATAAAAGTTACATACCACAGTTTAACAATAACAGCTACATTCTCAGAGCAAGCATATAAATGAAAACTGTATGCTATTCAAAAACGTTTAGCTAATGTAGGCTAATACATATCCCTGTGTATTAATAGTCATTGTGGATAAAATTCTGTAAATTTTATTTTCTTATCTGTGTTCTCTAAATTTTCTGCTTGTCTCTTACAAAGAAAAACATTATTTTCAAAGTTAGATTAAAAGCAAACCAAAAGTTTATGTGCTTTCAGCTTTTATGAAGAATTTTGAAAAATGTAAATAAAGTTAGACTTGAAAATTAGCATTTGTTTTGGTTCAGGTGTACTTTCTGAATTTTTCAGTGGTAGTGAAGAAGCCCTTTCCAATGAAGACTGTGAAAATGTTTACCATTTGGTATACTCGGCACATCGCCCTGTTGCTGTGGCAGCTGGAGAGTTCCTTCACAAAAAGTGAGTTAGATGTCTTTAAAAACAAGTTCCACCTTTGTGTCTTGTTTTATTGTTGTTTAGAGTTAGTAGAAAGTAGTAAGTTTGAATAAACACAGTGGTGAAAGTATCCATTTCATACTACTATGGTAAGAATAAAGTCTAATAGCCTTAGTACACATCATAAATCATATCCCAAAGAAGGGTGAATGCTTTGTGATATATTCTCTTTCCCTGAAATCTGAGCGGATAAGTTGGTTATCACTGGAGATATGAGTACAGATTTGAAAGTACATGAAGATTATAAAAAGCTTTTCGGGTAACAATTTTTCTTTTCATTAGTTTTTTTTTTCTTCCACTTTTAAAATAGTTCTGATAGCACATTTTCAGTGTTTGTAATGTAAATATGAAAGCAACATCACCTTCATAATGTCTAACATTTCATGTTTTTGTTCCATCTTCTCCTTGGGAAAAAGGATTATTTCAGTCAGCAACCCATTAATAATTCTGAAGCTTACACATAGAGTTTAAAATTTTAAAATTTCATATTTTTGGCAAAGTCTAGAACTGAATTCATGAGCATGAATGTATGAAATTCATTTTATTATGGTTATTGTATAGGTTCTATAATTTATTATTAGGATTATTCTCCCTGTATAAATAAATGTATTCTTGGTTGTATGTC
The DNA here is from genome assembly GCA_004027165.1 of Ctenomys sociabilis. NCBI lineage: Eukaryota > Metazoa > Chordata > Mammalia > Rodentia > Ctenomyidae > Ctenomys > Ctenomys sociabilis. The sequence goes on from PVKA01023409.1 coordinate 13,820, forward strand.
CTCTGCATCATTTACCTTTTGCTAGTTTTTCTCATGAGTTTCATTTAGAAACTTTGATTATTGGCAGGTGAATCGTAAATGTGTTACATGTACTAACTTGTCATTATGCTGAACAATAGATGGAAGTTGTGCTCTGGGCTATTATTGTACATGGATAATTAACTTTGATAGTAGGCAGGCCTGTCCTTTTACTCAGTATCTACATTTCATACTATAATGGTAAATTGTTAAGTACTTAGTTGTACTACTCAAAGTGGGAGAAGATATTGCTTTGTGAGAAGTCTTTCTTTAATGGAAACAATAACTAGTATATGCTGGCAATAAAAGTAAATAAGAAAATTAGTATTCGCAGGCATGACTTTAATATAATATATTGAACTTACCACTCTGACATCTAAACAATAGAGCATTGCAATTTCCATATTGATTTGGAAGGCAGCTATGCTCACCACTATACCACCAACACAGACTCCATATTGATTTGGGATGTTGTCTGTCACAAATATCAAGGGTGTGTTATAGTCTTAATTTCCCTCTTACAGCATTATTTTTTAGTTTCTTTTTTACCAAATTTGTTAAATAATTTTGTGTTTTTAGAAAAAAAATTGTTGTTCCTGTGCTTTATTTGCAAAAGAGTTCACTCCATTTTCATACAGAAGTAATGAAGGCTTACCCTCTAAATTTTTAATGTAAAATATTTCTACTTAAACATTTAGGAAATATTTCAAAAATTTTATATGGTTGCTGTTTGAAATGTTTTAAATCTAACCATTGTTGACCTTTAAAGATAACATTGATAGATTTGTATTGAAATAAATCAGTAATCTGATCATAGGCATTTGGTAACAGTGACATGATTTATATTACCAGGGGCTGGAATTTGTACCAACGTGAGTTTCTAATGCTGTCTCCTCCCCACCCCCAGGTTGTTTAGCAGACATGACCCACAAGCAGAAGAAGCATTAGCAAAGAGGAGAGGAAGGAATAGTCCTAATGGGAACCTCATTAGGATGCTTGTCCTTTTTTTTCTTGAAAGTGAGGTAAAAAAAAAATTACTATGACAATTAATTACATTACATATTAAATAAAACTGTCCTTTATTATAATTAATTGATTTTTTTTCAGTCAAATGAAGAGTTATGTCTGTACATTTCTTCAACTGCTGGATTATAGAATCAGTATTCTACCTTTTCTAGGAAGAAGTTCTATATATTTGTAGCTGTGAAACAACACTGAATATAGACTAGTAAATTTGTTAAAACTTGTATATAATTCCAGTATTGTAGTATTGCTTTTATTTTTTTTCTCAAATTCTTATTTGTAGTTTTTACATTGTTATGTTGTTAATGAAACTTCTTAATTTGTTAGAACCATTACTTTTGTCATTTGAAAATCCTGTATTTAATTTACCTGACATTGTAAAATTTACCTTATTTGTAAGTACCAAGACAATATATCCACATACTTATAGTCAGTCATCATTTAAATGATTTTATAGAGATGAGAAAGGTGGATAACTGCAAGGTAAGGGGCTCACTATGGTCTAGATAGTGAGTTCAAGGCCTGCCTGAACTACATGGTGAGACCTTGACTCAAAATAACAAATTAGTGATTTTATCTTACTTACCACTCAATGTATTATGTATTGGTATTTCTTTTCCCACATTCACTTGCCTACTAAAATAATGTTTGAAATTTCTATTACTAGCATGACATTAGGAGAACTGGTATATTTAACCTCAAACACCATTTATGAATTTAGAAATGATTGAGATTAGAACTACAAAACAACTAAAGGAATTCTTGAAATTTAAGGCCCAATTTTATTTGGGAAGAAATGTGTTTGACTTATGTTGGAATATAAAGGAAGTAGAGAAATTTAAAAGGTTCTATGAATGTTCAAGTCTGAGAATGCTAGAGCAACTGTAGAAATTAGGAAGAGATAAACACAAATTACACGAAAAATAAAATCATAGAAGTATGTACTGAATTCATTGACACTGACTAGGGCACAACAGGGTAAAAAGCAGAGGAGCTACTTTGAGTTGGGAATGGGTAGAGAAAAAATAAGCTTAGAAACAAAACCAGCTGGAGAGTTGACATTTGAGTAAAGAATGTATTTAAGAATAATGTTTTAATGTACTCACAAAGCACCTGTGTATCATGTTAAAATTGCATTTCTGATACAGTAGCTCTGGAGGAGGAAGTCTGAGTTCGTTTTTTTATTATAGATTTTTGTTCTAGTGGTGTTTTGTGAGGTTTTTTTATTTTTATTGTTTTGCTTTTTGGGGGGTCTGCTTGGGAGGTCTTTTTTGTAAACTGCTTTTTTAAAATTAAGTTTATTGGTACAATTTAGGTATGTATAATGGTCCCATTCATTATAGGGAACTTGTACCTGTACATGCTCTATTCTGGTTCCTCTCAGTGCCCTTCTTGCCCCTCACAATTTGCACAGTAAGGATATAAAACATTATTTTATTGACAAAGTAAGTTTGGATAAATTATAACATAAAGTACAAAAATAATTTTTAAGGTAAAATACTAAATGCCCAGCAAATAGCACACGTAGCAGAACCAATTTAAAATTATATTCCTAGCCCTCTTAAGTTTTAGATTAATGGAATAAAAATTAAAACAGTCAAATCCTATGTAAAATGATGACTGTACCAAAAATAGTTTAAAAAAATCTGTATGAATGAGACAAAATATTATTAAACTGTTGAAAAGCTTAGAGGAAGACATGGTCATGGCTAATTGACTTAAATTATTAAAAGACAGTGTTCTGAATAAAAAGAATGTTTTGGGTTTCTGAAAACTCCAGGACCTTTTCATTATTAAAAGACTTAAATATTTGGTTTCAAGTAATTTCAACAAACAGTAACATCCAGTGTTTATTACTGCTGTATTTCATGGGTCAGTACTATATTGCCAAAGTGTTACAAAAGCACTTTATTCCTAGCTCTGTTTCCTAGTTTATTTCCTATTCCTAGTTTCCTAATTCTCCTGTGGGGCATTTTTGTGATCTCCAAACCATACTGAAGAGTTTCAGGTTGATTCATGTTCAGTATATTTGCCGTTTGATTGCCTGTTTTACAAAAAACATTATTTATGAAAAATCTTTCTTATCCTATTGTACTGGTATACATTCAGAGCTCACTCCTTAATACAGCTATATTCAAGAGCCGGCCATATAGTAGACTAAAGAGCCTGCTTAGGCAGAGCGCAGCAGCCAAGGTTCGATCCTAACTTGCCATTCCAGCCCCAGCCCCAGCCCCAGCCCCAGCCCCAGCCCCAGCCCCAGCCCCAGCCCCAGCCCTAGCCCTGGAGCACAGTGAGGTAGCAGTTGAGACTGGGCATGGTGGCCAGTCACCACAAATTAACACAACCTATAATCCCAGCTCTGGGGAGGATGAACACAGGCGGATCACTAAGAATCTGATCTCCGTAGTGACACCTATAAACCCTGTACTAAATATAAAAAATAAAGCCATATTAAAATAGAGCAATTGGGTTCTGAATGCATCTTACTCTGAATTCCTGTTTTACCCTAACACATTATTAGTTTTACTAATAAATTCAGGAAATGTTGAATTAGCAAAGACTTTAGATACTTGAAGATGCATTTTTTAAGTTACAGATCACTTAACTGGGATTAACTGAACTGCTGTTTATTCTTTGATTTACAAGAAAATGAAATAGTAATATTTTAATAGAATTATAAAATGTTCAATGAGGCTTATGGTACAGATGAAATTATACAGATCAGGAAATCTGCTTAAACTGGTTGTTAGTTTTCTCCTGCTACCAAAAAGTGACATTTTAAAACTACCACAACTTTGCTTAGGTAAACACAGAGGCTGGGGGTTCTATCCTGGGCCTGCCATGGCACAGTTGAGACTGGGCATGGTGGTGTGAGCCTGTAATCCCAGCACTTGGGCAACTGAAAAACAGGAAGGATCATTGCAAGCCCTATATGTGTAGTGAGACCCTGTAGATCCTGTACTAAACACGTTTAAAAAAATAATAAATGAATAAAATTACCACAACCTTTATAGCACTCATTAATTTCAGAAGGCAAAATACCTTGTATTTTAGATGCATGCCAGTTAAAAAGATAGTGTTTGAATGCAATTAGTCCAGATTTCCCAATACATATTGTAAACCATAGAGTTTGTTACAGAGACTCAGATCTTTTCATAGAGACAAGGAAACCGTTAGTAATTTCTGAAAATTATTATTTAATCAAGAAATATAGGTTTTTTCCTTGTAAGCATAGTGAAATTTTTGGCTGATTATGATAGAAATTTGACAGCTATATCATTGATAGATACATCTAAGAATTGTCACCAAAATTTTCATTCCTAGGGTACAAATGAGATACTGGGGTTATCTGTTTCTTTGGCTGGTTTTGATTTTGATTTTGTTTTGTTTCTGCTTTCTTCAAGATTAACAAGGGGCTCTGTTTTGGCAGACATATATTGTGTAGAACTTCTAGGCTTAATAACTTGGGGTGATTGTTTTATTTTTGAACAGTTGGATATACAAAGGATTACTGTAAGTTTCCATCATGCAGTGAAATTCTTCATTGTCTATCTGGACAACAAGAAAGATCAAGATCAGCAAGACAGATCAAGCTTTAGATAAAATATTGGAAGTAACTGTACCTAGTTAAAGATAGGTTAGAAAATATACCTTGAAAATTTTACCAGGAAGATTAAGTGAATTTGTCCTATATAAAAACATAGAAGAATGTATAAATTGAAATATATTTCTGGTTAGCAGAGGAAAATCCTCATGAATATAAGTAATTTGTGTAATACAGATTCTATAAATATGATTTGATATAATTTTAATTGTTTATATTTGTAGTACTTTGAAAAATTAAAACTTTTGGTCATCTAATTTTTGAAGGGTACAAAGAATGCTTGTTAACTACCTGATTTTTACACTCTTTTTAAAATGATGTCACTTGGGCTGGCCAGATAGCTCAGCAGACTAAAGCAGGCAGAGGGACCAGGGTTCAATTCAATCCCCAGTGTTCTGTGCTGTCCCGGCCCCTGGGCTGAGATGGTGATTGAGATTGGACCTGGTGGCACGTGCCTATAATCCCAGCACTTGGGAGACTGAAAACAGGAGGATCACTATGAGTCTGGTAATGAGACCCTTGTAGACCCTATACTAAATACAAAAATAAATAATAAAGACACTAATGCCAGAGAGATAGCTCAGTGGACTAAGTGCTTGCTTAGGCTCACATGTGGGGTTAGCCCTGGAGACAGGGTGTGGTGGCACATACCTATAATCCAGCACTGGGGAGGCCAAAAAGGGGAGGATCACTAGAATCCAAACCATGTAGTAAGACCATGTACCAAATGCATAAATATATATATGTGTGTGTGTATGTGTGTGTGTGTGTGTGTGTGTGTGTGTGTGTATATATATATATATATATGTATATATATGTATATATAAGCTATCCACGTTTTGAAAATCTATTACATATGTGTTGTATGTTACCCTGTTTATGTCATTTTTTTCTATTTGTTTTTGCTTCTACTTTTCACTCTTCAAGTTAAAATACAAATAAATAAATTACAAAAAACAAATACATAGATAAAATAAAACAGTGTGATAACACAGATAAAATGATAACACTGAAAAAATATTTTTTTTGGTAATTTTATGGTTTCCATTCTGTTTTAACCCCAGAGTTTTGTCTTTTGTTCTTCATGGCCATTGAAAATGCCTTATTGCCTTCCTTTTTAGAGCATCATTTTTCATTTTGGTATACAGTGTTTGAAAAGTGATAATGATCTTCTACCCTTACTCTAGGGTACTCTAGAACTTTTTTTTCCTCAAACATTGATTTTCCTGGTATTCTAACAGAAAGTTGAAATCAGCAAGTTATTTGGTTATCACAAGTGCCTATAGATAGTAGGACTCTCCTGAATTCATTACTATGTCAAGCCAGTGTCTGATGGTCCTGTTCTGGAAAAAAAAAAAAAAGAGGTTTTTTTCTCAAAATAAAGTAAAAGGGCCTGGGAATGTAGCTCAGTGATCCTTGGTTTCAATTTTCAATATAAAAAAAAAAAAAAAACCTTCAAAATTCTGATAGGAATATTGACACCCTGCCAGAGCTAAATTTTATTTATCCTCCATTCAAGATCAGAAGGGTTGAGTCATGCCATCAACTTCACCACTTAAATCCTCAGACTACATTGGTTAAGATAGAAGAGATACCCAGCATAGAGACATATGCCTGTAATTCCAGCACTGGAGGCTGAGGCAGCAGGAATGCTGTGAGTTTGAGGCCACCCTGGAATGCATAGTGAGTTAAAGATGAGCCTGGAATACTTAGTAAGACCCTGAGACAGAAAGACAGACTGAGAGAAGATTGATTGATTGATTACCAATTCACTAAAACAGTGAAGAATTTATGGAAGCCTCAAAGTAAGTGAGGAAAGGTTAAAAATTCTAGTAGTAATAAGTAACAACCTGTAGTCCATGAAGCAAAAAATAGAAAATTCCATTTTTAATCTAAGATTTTTCTGAAGAACTCTAAAACTAATAGCAGCAGAGGGTGCTAAGTGGGTAACATACATAGTAGCTACCCTTTAGTTGTCACTTTAGAACTGCTGGTACTATGGCAACCAATAGGGATAAGAAATTTTACATTCAAAAGACAGTAAAAAAAAAAAAAAAAAACCTACGTGATATAAATCTACTTCTTCCACTTTCCTGCTCAATCAAGATCAGGATCTTGCAAATTAGATTCAAAAAAGGATAATACACTGGGTACAATGGTTCATGTCTGTAATCCCAGCACTCAGGAGGCTAAGGCAGGAAGATTGCCAGCTTGGTCTACATAGAGAGTTCAAGGCCAGTTTGCACTAGGCAAGATTTTATCTCCAGGAGAAAAAAAAGAAGAAGGTGCTAAGAAAAGGGATGGGGAAGGAAAAAAGGAAGAAAAAGAAGAAGGGAGAAGATTCTAGCTGCTACTATTCTTGAATCTATACCATTAACATGTGAAATGCTATGAAGAATCTCTAAAACTTGGAAGAGACATAATACTCAGCCTATTAATGAAAATATTTATTTCATTTCCCCAAGCAAGAATTACGGCATTAGGAAAAAGACCACATGAGAAGAGACTAGTTTATTTCTTTATAGAAATAAAAACTGGATTTTAAAATTTCAGAAGGGTGGAAAATGAAGCATGTATATAGTAAAGGAAAGATACAAATATAAGAAACTTTGACAAACAAGTAGGTCTCAAAATTTAGAACTAAGCTTAAATAAAATGAAGTTTAAGGCACATATATAAAAATAGTCTTAAAATATAGACGTGTCATTTTGAAATTAAAGACAAATCTGCTAATGATCTTAATAGAAAAATATGTTAAAAAAAAAAAAAAGGGAAAACACTGAAGGAATATTGCTAAAACACAATAACATGCTAGGAATAAAGCCAAGCATGGTAGCATACACCTGTAATATTAGCACTCAGGACACTGAGGCAGCAGGATCGTGAATTTGGAACTAGTCTGGCCTATGTAGAGAGTTCTAAGTAGAGAGTCTAAGCTTCATAGTGAGACTTTTTCCTCAGTAAACAAAATGTCAGGAATATTTCCAGTACCAGTTGTTTTTGGAAGTTGAAATAAAAGATATAAAAGTAGCCATATGCTGTTTACAGATACATCTTAGTTAAAATAAAACAGGTAGTTTACAAAGAGTCTTTTTCTGTCATTATTCTCATTGGGGGAATTAAAATATGAGTTATTGCCTTAGTTACATTTCTCTCCATGCTGAGAGAAAACACCCAGCACACATAAGGGAAGAAAAGTTTACTTAGCTCCCAATTTGTAGAGGTTTCAGTCCAGAGTTGGCTGGCTCCCAGACACACTGGCACATGGCAGAGGGCAATAAATAGTCCATAATGGCAGAAAACAGCAAGAGCAAGACTGTCTTCCCTTATAATGTATGCAGGCTATCATCCCAGTGAGCAAGTATAGCACTTACACCCTTAATCCTAGCACCACACTATCACCCAGTCACATGCTCTAGATTCAAACACCTCTGAAAAAACCCTATGACTGCATGAGGCCTTCAGGGGATATTTAGACATAAGCCATAACAGATACCTACAAAAAGAAAATGTTTCAGGAGCAGTAAATTAAAAGATAAACTAAAATTATTGTCTTCAAGTTACGGAAGGGGAGTATTTTATGTTTATAAACGTATAGGGGCTGGGGGTATAGCTCAATGGCATAAGAACCTGCCTGGAAGCATAAGGTCCTGAGTTCCATCCCTAGTACCACAAAAAGAATGAAAAGAAAAATAAAAGCATAAGCCACCAAATATGTAATTGTTTATATTAAAATATTCTGTAAGCATACACATCTACACAATCAAGTATAAAAATGCATCAGCACATTTTTATAGTGGTAAAATATCGTTACTGCTGTTCATCTGCCAAAACTTTTCAAAATAGTTCCAAACTGAAACTGTTTCCCTTCAGCAGTTCTGAAACATTTTTCCCCTACTTCATTTTGATGTTTGACAGCAAGTTGTATACCACTTGTCCCTGTCAGTGTGAATGTTACTGATCATCCAAGACTGCTTTCTCAAGAGAGATGACTTTGAAGTTTAAAGATACAATACCTTGCTACAGGCTCATGTTCTTCCCAACCAAAACTATTAATACTATCTTCTCCCACTTTGATAGAATTCTTTGGGGGGGGGGTGTTTCCTGAGGGATTTCTGTGGCAAGGATGTAATATTTAAAATAAAGTACTGATGTAAGGTGTGAGAAGGCAGAGATTTAAATAAGTCCTCAAGCTGTAAAATTAAAAATTTTAATATGTGAATTAGGAGTGGAAAAGAAAAACCATTCAGGTGCCACTTGTATTATGATGACTGCAGATAATAGATTAAAAAAGTAGCTTTTGTAATTTTGAGCCCAACACAAGAGAAAAAGAAACATTTTCTCTCACAACACAAGCACATAGAACAGTTAAGGCTGGTATGTACTCAGTGGTACAGTAGTTACCTACTACCATGTATGAGGCCTGAGTTGGATCTGCATTGTGCAAAAAACAATATTTACCCTTTCTAGGTGCTGTGCAGTGGTTTTTACTCAGGGTCAGGGGAAAAGGACTGTCTGTATTCGAGCCTGGCCTATAGCTTGAGATCTTCCTGACTTGGCCTCCCAAGTATTGGTGTCACCTGTGCACACCACCATACCCATCTTACCGGTTTTGTTTTGAAACTTTAGTCTCAGTGCATTAAATTAGTTTTAACCACCAAAAAATGAATTATAATCCATAGTTCTCACTAATCTCAATGGTGGTTTAGCTACAGCTCATAAGATCTTCTATACAAGTGAGAGGGCAAGATTTATGAGTGGCAGAAACATAAGTGTTACCAACACCTTTACCTACCTTCCCTGAAAAGTTTCTTTGGAATAAACCACGATGTCCAAGGTTTCATGACCAACAAGTAGTACAGAGATTGTGTTGTTTCTGATGAGTAATTTAAGTGTGTTTGCTGTGAGAACATGGCATCCAGTGAAAATTGTGAAGAAAGCAATAACCAACAAAATGAAATGAGGGAAGACTTGGATTGAACCAAGTGGAATAAGAGTACAAAAGAGAGAGGCAATAATGTACATTTTTATGCCTTCACCAAATGAAGATGTAAAATAAGCAAGGCTAAAACCAAGGCCTGAAATGGGATTATAGGAAAAATTGGTCATTAAAAAAAAAAAAATGCAAACAAAAAATAGGGACAAGCAGGTGTAGTAAAAAGTGGCATAGATTTGCCCTAAAATTTTGGGTATTCTTCTAACTAGTTGTGTTCTTATTGGACGAAGAGATTCTAAATCTTGCTACCATAAATGTTGAAAAGTTAATTGATTCTATATACTGTGCCCTGAATTATGTATATTATTCTATAAATGATTTTTACAGTCATTGAGTTCAAACCATTTTAAGTGTGATGAAAATGGTTCATTAACACAATATTAGTGGGATTTTTTTTCATAAAACATTCTTTAGTCACACTGTTTATTAATTTTAGTTACATGAACATGCAGCCTACTTGGTGGACAGTTTGTGGGAGAGCTCTCAAGAACTGTTGAAAGACTGGGAATGTATGACAGAGTTGCTATTAGAAGAGCCTGTTCAAGGAGAGGAAGGTATGACAAGTTGATTTATATATTACTATGTTTCTGTTGATCATAATGTACAAATATATAGCTTGCTTAAAAATAGATACATGCAAGTGTGCATTTTTTCTAAGAACTATTTTCTGTAACAAGCATGCCTCAGTTTACAACTTGATTTTATGTTAACTTTGCTATTATTCTGCCTAAGTGTATTAAAGATCTATAGCTGTTATGTAATATTTCAAAAGATCTTTATAATGGTTTGATACCAAAAGAATTTTAAAATGCTGCCATAATCAGTATACAAAGTACATCTTTAATCTTTTCACTGTATTAACATGTAAACTTGGAACAGACTCAGTCCACCTGATTTTCTTCTTCTACCTCTTCTCCCCTTCATTTCCCTCCTTCCTTCATTCCTTCCTCTGTGTGTGTGTGCATGCGTGTGTGTGTGTGTGTGTGTGTGTGTGTGTAGTATTGAACCAAGCCCTTACATATACTAAACACATACTGTACCATTATTCTGTACCCTGGCCCCAGTGCATAGGATTTAATTATAGTGCAGCTAAGTCATTTGTTTGGTCTTTTTGAAATCAGAAATAAGATCATTTATCTTGCTGTTCAGGAAATAGGAGGGAATAATAGTCATTTCTGAAGTATAGTTTTTACATGTTATATAACATGCACCACATAATAGATTTATTTCACAAAGAGATTGTATTCTAAAATATTTCATGAATGTTAGCTTCTTAGTACTTACCACAACTGCTTTTCCTTATATAACATATGTCTTGTTTGTCAAAGTAATTGATAATGGAACTTTTTAAAACAGACTAATTAATTTAATTCATATATTAGTCCTAAAAAGTGCATTCATATACCAATACATTCATTTAACTGTTGCTCATAGTGTATTGAACATGAATTTCACAATCAAAGCAACAATAAATTAAGATTTTTGGGCTGGCCGAATAGCTCAGTGTAGATTAAAGTGGCTGCTTAGGCAGACACATAAGCCTGTGTTCAATCTACAGCATGCTGTGCCAGCCCCACCCCCCAGGGTGTGCTGAGGTGACAATTGATAGTGGATGTGGTGGCACGCACCTTTAATCACAGCTCTTGGGAGACTGAGTCCAATCGATGGAGTGAGACCCTGTGGACCCTATACTAAATACAAAAAAAAAGATATTTAATACTGTCCACTTCTGAATCAAAGTCCTTAATTTTTCTGATCCTTTGTAATACAAATATTGCTTTTATTTTATAACTTAGGTGGTTGTTGTATTAAATAAGTTAATATACTGTTGATCTTCCGATTTTCCCACACTCCTATGAGATGCAACTCTTTAGAATGATAAGAGCAGAATGAGCCATTCCCTGAGCTCAGTTACCTCCATTTAGGCAAATAGATTGTGGATCCATTCCCTGATGTTCATTTGTTCTTGTCTTTTCTTTTTGAAAAGTAGTCTTGCTAAGTATTTTGGGTTGTCACTGAATTCACTGTGTATCTTTGCCTGGCCATGAACTTACTGCAGTTTTCCTGCCTCAGTCTTCCAAGAGGTGGGACTACAGGCATGAGCTTTCATTCCTGGCCTGTGTTCATTGTAAACAGTAATGTATATATCTATTTTGTATTTGACAAAATTTAATGACAGAATGAATAGTTATGTATTATACCCAGATATACTCCTGCAGCCTGGCTCAGTGTGCCTTTTCAAAACTTAATTTGCCTCACAACTTCATTTGTTTCTTCCGAAGATTTTCCCACCATTTATTCTTTTTTCTTTTTAATGTATTTGTACAGAGTATCACTACATAGCTTGGATTCATAGTGATCCTTTTACTTTCAGCCTCCCCAGTGCTGGGAGTACAGGTATACATCACCATGCCCAGTCTGTGTGGCCAGCTGAGTGTGCCTGGGGTCAGGGCCAGTGTAGCATGTGGTGCCAGGGATTGAAACTGGTCCTTGTTCTTGCCTAAACAAGCACTTAGTCCACTGAGGTATATATATTATTTTCTTGTTTTACTTAACATATTTTTCTATATTTATTGACTTTATACATTGTTTCTAACTAACTGTAATATTTTTACTGTTAAAATTACTATTGCCCCTCAGGAAGTTGAAACAGGAAAATTGTCACTAGTTTGAGGCCAGCTTTTCAACATAATAGGCTTGACTATTCACTGAGACATTATATTGAGAAAAAAAAAGTCACTACTTAAGCAATCAACACTTATAAAGAGACCCTCTCATAATATTGAGTGTGGCATGTTCTATCCATTTTCTTTAACTTTTTCTCAGCCATAAAATTAGCATATTTTCAGAATAGGTTAGTTTCTTCTGATTCCATGCCTCTTATCTCTCTTGTATCTTAGAATGAAGGCAGGGCATGCAAAGTACAGAAAACATGAAGGTCAAGATATGTAAACCAATGAATAACAATTACCAGGTCTTTCTTTCATTCAAGTGATAGAGATAAATTTACTATATTAAAATAATTGTGCATTATTAGCTGTAGTAGGTGCTTCATTGTAGTTACAATATTGTTGACATTGAATTTCATTGACTTCTAGTCAAGACATTCTTTCGGCTTGGCTTCGATTTCATGATCTGCTTTTAGCTATAGAAGAGTGACTTATTGCCGGGCATGGTGGCGCAGGCCTGTAATCCCAGCACTCGGGAGGCTGAGACTGGAGGATTGTTGTGAGTTCGAGACCAGCTTGAGCTACAAAGTGAGCTTAAGGCCAGCCTGAACTGCACAGTGAGACTCTGTCTCAAAAAGACAAAAAAAAAAAAGAAGAGTGACTTATAACATGGAAACATTTTTTTTGAAAGCCAGCTACAGTTTGAGAATATGATTCAATGTGAATAGAAAAGCCTTGGAAATTAGACATAGCAATTACAAACCTGTCTACCTAATAACTTCATTTTATTATTATATTTTTTCTTGTGAGTCCTGTGTTACATCTAAGCTCTGGCATGGAATGGTGTCCAGTTAAGTTTACTGTGCTGATAATGTAACAAATTATCACTAATAGCTTATTTTTTTTTTAAACTACTTAGACTTTGTTTTTTCTTTTTGGCTGCCTGGCTGGCTCAACCCACCAGGGCAGGGCTGGTGCTATATGTGATCCCAGGGATTGAACAGTGATACCCTGCAGCTGCCTAAGCTTGCCTAAGCAGGAGCTTTAGACTGCTGAGCTATCTCGCCAGCCAGAAATTAAGTTTAGATGAATGAAGTATAGAATTTCAGTGGAGAAAAGTCAAGTTAAAAGTACAAGATGTAGTACTAAAATTTCATAAGAGCCACTTCATGAAATACTACACCATCTTAAAACACAGTAACCTTGAGGCTGTCTTGCAGTGTTTTTGACTATTGTTTGTAATTGTATTTATAAGAATGTGTTTATTCTACAGAGAAATGCAGATTGTATAAAATTTTAGTGGAATGTGAAGGTGTTGGTTCTTCTTAACAGCTTAGCCACCAGCTAACCAGTACAATTCATTTAAGTTCTGAGTTTCAGCCTCTTGAGCTATAATTTCAAGATCCTTTACCAGATTATGTTTTTTGGTCAGTTCTGTGGTTGAAGGTGAAGAAAATGTGCATACAATAGTACAAGTCTTCAAAGCAAGAATTGTGAATTGATTTATGATTTCAAAATATTTACTGGCTATTTTGTATTTACCAAATATTATGCTAAATGCTAGGAATGCAATATTAAACTAGTCCCAATCATTGCCTCTGTGGAGCTCGCATTCTCATGTAGAAGTGAAAAGCAGATCAATAAAGTATTTCCAAGAGTTAGAAAGTGTCTATAATGAATAATAACAAAGAGGGATCCCTCTTTAGAGAGAATCTTGATGCAAAACCTTTCCAAGCAGTCCATATACAAGCCAAGAAACTGAAAGATAAAAGACTCGCCCTGAGAACTGTCATGAAAGCTACCTAGATGTTATAAGTAACAATTATTGCATATCAGAAACATGAGTGAAGGGCTGGCCAGATAGCTCAGTAGATAAAAGCACCTGCCTAGGCAGATGGAGGAGCTGGGATTCAATCCTCAGAGTGCCATGGTGGTGCACACCTGTAATCCCAGCCCTTGGGAGGCTAAAAACAAGAGGGTCACAATGAGTCCAATCTATGTAGTAAGATTCTGTGGACCTTGTACTAAATACATTTTGAAAGAAAGAAAGGAGGGAGGGAGAGAGGGAAGGAAGGAAGGAAGGAAGGAAGGAAGGAAGGAAGGAAGGAAGGAAGGAAGGAAGGAAGGAAGGAAGGAAGACAAAAGAAGATTGATACCGTGTTCTGTGAGCTACAGTAGCTAGAACATAGTGAAGCATTGCCACAGGATGACAAAGAGGCAAAGCTAAGATAATGCTTGGTATTTTAGTTTATAAGTAAGTTTATTTAGTTTATGTTTTAAATGTAATTGAAATGCTATTGATGGATTTTTATAGAAGTAATGTCCAATTCATATTGTAAGCAAAATACCTTTATAAATATGGTTTGAAATGCACAGAAAGCTAAGAATCTAAATATTGAATTTGAGGGCTGGCCAAATAGTTCAGCAGATTAAAGTGGCTGCAGGCAGAGACAGGGACTGGGGGTTTGATCCCCTGGCCTACCGTGGTGGCACACACCTGTAATCTGAGCTCTTGGGAGGCAATAAACAGGCAGATCACTACAAGTCAAGTCTAGTAATGAAACCCTAAAAACACTGTAGACCCTTCTCTAAAATACAAAAATAACAGTAAAAAAAAAAAAATGTTGAATTTGTCTCATTGGGAAACAAAGATGAAGGAAGAAAAATAGCATATAAAATTACAGCTGAATTAAATATTGTGGATTTTGAGCAAAAGCAGGAAAGCAAGAAAGAGCAATAGTCCTAACTAGCAATAAAGGAGATAAATAATTATACCTTTTTTATAAGTATAGTAAAGAATGTGCTCTACAGGACTATGGTTAACGATATATACTATAGAACTAAGGTTAATAATGTCCTATATTGCTTTCAGGAGCACACACATGATCTGAATAATTTTTAGTATGAGCAGCTGTTTGTATTAATCATTATTGGTTTTTATATGTAGCACAGGCTTGTTTCATTATCACATAACTTTGCTATCATCTCCCAAAAAGGATTTCAATTAAATTTCAGCTGTCTTTTATTTTACCCTATTTTCTCATTAAGTAGATGATGTCAAAGTTCAAAGTACAGTTATAAATTATAGCATTGGTAACTGTATAAAATTGACGTACATATAAATACAACTACAAGTTTACTTTATAGAAATTTCATTTTGATTTCTTTTGTTTGTTTGTTTGTTTGTTTTTTGAGACAGGGTCTCACTATGTAGTCGAGCTGACTTTGAACTCATTATGTAATCCAGATTGGCCTTGAATTTATGGCAGTCCACTTCCTAAGAGCTGGGATTATAGGCATGTGCCATCATGTGCAACAACATAAGAATATTTCTGTTCATGCATTTAGCTAATGAACAGCTTTTTAGTTATTTTATTCAAAGCCAAATGAGGGAAACTGTGAAATTCTAGAAGTAGAAAAACAAAAATCAATGAGGGGAATTTTTTTTTTTTTTTTTGGTGGTATTAGATGTTGGAATGTACAAACATAGAGGGAAAGGCTAAATTTGTTGCTTTTCCTAACAATGAAAATGTTAAAAACAGAAAATCATTGAGTTAAAACCAACATATATAGAAATTTCTAATTTTTATAAAGGACATTTACCATTTCATTGTTTTTGTCCCAAATTATTTTATAGGTTTTTTTTAATGTATTTTGTTATTGTAGGGTCTCACTACACAGCTCAGAGTCGTGGTGATCCTCCTGCTTTCAACCTCCCCAGTGCTAAGATTATACGCATGCACCACTACACCTGGACTCTGACTGGCTCAGTCTGCCCTGAGGATGGGACTGGTCCAGCATGTTGTGCCAGGGATTGAACCGCCATCCCTGTGCTTGCCTAAGCTTGCCTAAACAGGTGCTTTAGTCCACTGAGCTATCTTGCTGCCCCCCAAGTTATTTTAAAATAATGTAAGCTTCTAAATGTATTACTTTAATTTATATCTATCTCTGTTTTCATGATCCGTACATCCATTGGTCTTACATCTGTATTTTGATAGGAACATAGATTGTAAGGATATGGATGAATTGAAAATACACAGTTTATGTGCATAATTATGAAGGAAAGAATGTTTTGTTGCAGTTGGGTGTGGTTGTGCAAGCCTGTAATCGCAGCACTCAAAAGGCTGAGCTAGGAGGATCTTTGCAACTTGGAGGCCAGCCTGGGACTTCAAAATGAGTTCAAAGCCAGTTTGAACTGCATAATGAGACTGCCTCAAAAAGAGAGGGGAAAAAAAGAATGTTTTGGTAAATGATATGACAAAGTCTCAAAATAAAAACTTAAGTGTTATTCTTATATGAAAAGGTTATAAAATTGTGAACTCTTTCTAATGTAGCGTATCTTTTTTTATAATACTAGTCATAATTCCAGTGGATTCACGAGTTCTTGGAAGAAGGTTAGAACAAGGACTATGTAAAAAGATATTAAAGTTTATATAGAGTTTTAAGCATGAAAGTATTGCATGGTGCTTAAGAGGATTCATATATGGTTCTTCTGCCTGAGCATTCTGAAAAGTAATCTTTCCATTTGTCATTTTCTCCATATGGAACATGAGTATATTAGTTCCTCTGTCTTGGAGTGTTGGTGAATAGAGCAAAATTAGTGGCAACTAAACTACTTTGCTATTAGCATTACAGAAATTACTAGTTTTTTTTTTTAAGACTAAATAGGGAAGCATTTTTAGTCAAGTTAGAGTTACATGAGTACATAAGTTATGTAAGTAACATGATTGTATTTTAACAAATTATGTAATCTGATCAAAACAGGTACTATTACAACGAAACTAAAGACTAGAATAAAGATCTAAATATATAAGACTAAAATATGTTTTTAAATTGACATTTAAATTTAATAGGGAAATTGTTTATTTAATAGTGGTAGAGAAATAATTGACTATTTGGTGAGAGTAAACAGGCCTGTCATGTTATCAGCATGAATAAATGCAAACAAACTAAAGATATAAAAGTAAATGAATAATGAGAATGAAAGGATAAAAGAAGAGAGCAAGCAGGAGCAAGAAAGAAGGAGAGAACTAAAAATGAAAACTATTATCTATTTTGTGGAAGAGACAGATCCTTGAAGCTAATACAAGAAACTAAGAAGCTAAAACAAAACAAAAGGAGTCAGGTGTGATTTTTGTAGAATAGTTTGTAACAGAAGACAGGATAAAATTTCAGACTACACACAACAAATGGAGAAAATACTTGTGTAAGACCAAAGTTTCTTCCTGGGTGTGATAGCCCATATCTGTAATGTCAGCTCTTAGGCTGAGGCAGGAGGATCCCAAATTCTTGATCAGGCTGAACTATGTATTAGTTCCTTGTCTCCAAAAAAAAGAAAGGTAAATATATTATGTTACTACCTTAATATAAAAGTGTTCTCATAAATGGATAAGAAAAATAGAAATTGCAGGTAAAGAATAAACAGTTCAGAAGCCATGTGTATATCTGTAGTCTCTCCCTACTACCCAGGAAGTTAAAGTGGGTTGATAGTTGAGCCCTTGATTTTGAGACCACCCCAGGGAAGACAAAAAATAACATCTCAAAAAGAAAAAAATTTTAAGAAATAAAAGTACGCATCACTAGTTAGTAGATAAAATGGAGCAGAATCATACTAAAATACTATTTACAGCCATGGGCTGGCAAAAATTTAGAGAAGTTTGTACCATTGAATACTTACAAGAATAAAAGAATCAAACACTCATAATGTTGCAGTTGAGAGTTTAAATTGCAGTAAGTAGTTGGGTGTCAACATTTGTAATCCCAGCACTTAGGAAACTAAAGCAAGAGGATCACCATGAGTTTGAAGCCAGCTTGGGCAACATAGTGAGTTCTAGGGCAGTGTAAACAAAACCAAAAGAGAAAAAAATTATGATAAATAATCTTAAATTTCTTATTATTGAGGCTTTTGCCTTTGGAAATGTGCTCTACAGAAATAAATTTTGTTGGTTGTATAAAAATATGCTTATTGCAGAATAAGAAAATCTGTAAATAATTATATAAATAATTTTGACCACATTAGAGAGTACTGATTACATTGTCATTTAGGATATTATTCATATATGTATTTTGACTTGAAAGGTAATTAAAATATATTAATATTTTAAATGTGATATATTTAGGTAAAACAAAATTCTGTGAGCACTTAAAAGATGTTGAAGATATACAATAAAATGTTAGTGTGACCTAGCATATTCAGAAGTACAGAAGTACAGATATTTATCTTCTTTCTTGTTTGACTTAAGACAGAAAATACCTAATAATTGTTTAAAATGGAGGAAACAAAATGCTGCAGCAGCACAAATACTAAAATTTGAGCAATATAGAGATTAGCATGGCAGCTATACAAGGATGATGTGCAGATTTGTGAAGCATGCTATATTTTTTTTTAAAATAGAAAATAGCAAATTATAGGACTTTAGTCTTTACAATAATTAGCAGTTTTTATATAATTATGTTTTTAGTAGTTATTATAAAACTGTCCTACTCATACCTATGTATTTCGTTTTTCCTTAGCAATGTCTGACCGTCAAGAGAGTGCATTAATAGAGCTAATGGTTTGTACAATACGTCAAGCTGCTGAAGCACATCCTCCAGTGGGAAGAGGTACCGGCAAGAGAGTAAGTTACGTTAGTGACAAAGACTTTTAATGTAATTAAAATATTAGAAGATTTACTGTTGAGTCCCTAAAAATAATATTTTTATAAATTGTACATGCTGTGATGCTGCATCTTTGAGTCCTATCTACTAAGCCCATTTCTTTTAAAAGGGCATACAAGCTTAGAGGCTACTGATACAGGAGCCTGCACTCCTCTGTTTATTTACTAGTTTTATTTTTATTTTTTGTATTTAGTACAGGGTCTCACTACATGGCCCAGATTCGTAATGATTCTCCTGTTTTCAGCCTCCCAAGCACTGGGATTACAGGTGCACACCACCACACCAAGTCTCAATCACCATCTCAAGATGCCCAGGGGTGTGGCCAGCACAGCAAGCCAGGATCGAACTCCGACCGCTATGCTCTGCCTAAGCAGGCACTTTAGTCTACTGAGCTATCTGGCCAGCACACAGGCCTCTGTTTAACTGCTGTGAAATCTTAGGTGAATATTTGTGTTCTTAACTTTCTCATAGGTTTTAGATGAGATACTATGGGTAGAGAGGTTGTTTCTCTTCTTTTTGTATGAAGAAGCAGGCAAGTCCTCTCTGCAAAAATAACAACTATAAACATGGAAAATTCTTATCAGAAATATCCAGAATTTATCAAAGATAAAATTAAATTCAGAAGCACTTTTGTTGGGCTGGCCCAGTAACGCAGTGGACTAAAGTGCTTGCTTAGGCAGGCACAGGGACCAAGGTTGGAGCCCTGGCATCACATGACATGCCAGCCCTGCCCCCAGGGCATGCCAAGAGTGTGACTGAGACTGGGCATGATGGTGCGTGCCTATAATTCCAGCACTTGGGAGGCTGAAAAGAGGAGTATTGCTGCAAGTCTGATCTGTGTAGTGAGACCATATAGACCCTATACTAAAAAAACAAAAACAAAAAGTTTTTTTTCTTTACTGATAAGGTTTCAGATAAAAACAGTGGGAGTCTTTGATCTTCTTTTTCCAGGTTTACATACAGCACAGGTGTGTTTCCTACAACTTGTTGGTAAAATCTGTAGTTTTATCAGAGTTGTACTTTCTGTAGCTTTTTTATGAGAGAATGCATTGGATATGGATAACTGATAAAAGCCCATAGCTTTAACTGAAAGTTCCAAACTTTCATAAAACAAATGGAACACATACAGTTTTGACAATTTGAGGATGTGATTCTGTTTATAAGAATGGTAGATTAGAATTTTGAAAAGGTTTGTGTATATGGCTCAGTGTAAAGGCCTTGGTTTCAGTCTTCCATACTGTAAATAAAAAATGGGAATGTAACTAAGTGTAAAGACTTTCACTTTAGTATAGTATATTCTCATGAAATCACTGTTCACAGTTCTAAGCCTCAGCTGTTGGTAATTTTTCTTTAGGACCTAATAATTGGTCACTGAAACCCAGTTTCAGGAAAACTGTGTGTCCTCCATAGCTGTTTTGGCAGAAGTTTGCAACTAGCCAATACAAGAGCATTATTCAGTTTTCCTTACTGCCGATTGGATGCTGCCTTGTAAACCATCTCCCTCAGATGCACCAGCATTTCTACATCTTAACATGTGTCTGTATGGTGTTCTTTTTTATTCTTAAAGCCTTAAGATGCTGCAAAATTCCTGCACCTTCTAAGTGTTTATTAAATCAGTTATATAACTGCAGAAGACAGCATATTTAGGGTTTAAACTATAGAAATAGATATTTACCAGGTATTTTTTGACCATATCTGAAATTCATGGGTTTTTTTCAAAATTCATGTGTGCACTGAGAATGTGCACTGCAGATTTCAGGTGTTCACTTACTGAAGAAAAAAAAAAAAAAAAAACCTTTAAAGCTTTTTTCAAAAAAAGTTTAAAAGCTGTAGTTACTGTGTTACCTAAAAAAATTTTTAAAGAAAAATTAACATGCATGCAAAGAAACTGTGACTGTACTGGGGCTAGGGGACAAACATTGACAATAGAAATACCCTCTCATTTCGCTCAGCTGTTAGATTTAGCAAAAAAACTATTTTAATGACCATTTTATAAATGAACTGAAATAAGTAACGGAAAATGTGTTCAAAGAATTACAAAAAAGTGTAAGAAGAAAAAAATTTTAATAATGAGAAACAAGTAATTTTAAACCTAGGAATGTAACTTTCATAAATTATAGTGTATTAAAACCATTTGCAGATAAACAGAAAACAAAAACTTGAGAGAAGATCTACTTTACAAAATATATTAAAATAAACATCTGAAGTTGCAATGGTAACTGTAATCTATGGGTAGATATAAAAGATTGTGTATATATGTATTGTTTCTTCTCAATTTTTTTATTTTATTATTTTGATGAGTAAAAACAAATAGTAGAAACAAAGACAAATACAACAACATAGGAGTAGTATGTTACAGATTTTCAAAACAAGAATAGCTAATTAACAGTGGTTGTCATATTGTCTATTTTTACCAACAGACCTGTTGCTCAGATTAATATAGTTATGCAAGGCTGGACAGATAACTAATTATTAGTGCTTCCTTTCAAGAAACCTTAACTTGTTCTATTTTCTTGTCTACTTTTTTAAAATTTTGTCTTTTTATTTATTTTGAAGACTAAAAACAGGAGAAACAAATAGAAAAAATGAAACAGGGTAACTTAACAACAACACATACAGATTTTCAAAACAGGAATAGCTAATTAACAATGGTTTTAATATTATCTATTTTTATCACCAAATCTGTTGCTCAGATTAACAATTATACAAGATTGTAGAAATATTTGCATATTTGTGCTTTTCAAGAAATCTATTTTTTCCTTGTTTTTTTTTATTTCTTTTTTTATTTTTTATTTTATTGAACTACAAATGTCAATCAGACAGTTTCAAGACACCTTAACAATACAGATTCGATAAATTAATACATTGCAAACTGTTTTCATAATGTTTTGGTATTGTACAAGGTGCATACATGATATTATATTTACAGATATTATTTTAGCAGATATCTCTTATCAGTGAATTAAGAGTATAGCTGCTTACTTATCTTATTTTTTATACCTG
>PVKA01023410.1:0-35658 GCA_004027165.1 Ctenomys sociabilis
AGGCTCCAGCTTCTGCTCCAGCCAAGGTCCAGGCTCCAGCCAAGGCCCAGGCTCCAGCTTCTGCTCCAGCCCAGGCTCCCAAAGTTGCCCAGGCCCCTGTGAAGGCTCCACAGTAAAAGCCTCTTATTTTCTGATGTGAAAACAGAAGGACTGGTGTGACCCCAGGGATGCCATCTGTGGGAGGCTTGTATCCTCCTATGTTCTTTGTGAAAATAAACCTGAGATAAGATATGTTTTTGTTTTTGTTTTAAGAGCAGAATATATTTATTGAGGGCAAGAAAGTTCCTGTCCAAGAGAAAGACAAGAGCGGAGCCCAAGCGGGTAGTTCCTGGGAAGCTGTCTCTTCCAGAGACTTTTATAAAGGAAAACCTTGTGGTGAGGTGGGTCTGAGGTAGTGGAGAAGACAGAGGTACTCGCTTAGGCGGGCATGAGGTGGGACAAAACTATGGTTAAAAATTAGTTGCCTAAGTAAGTCCCAATCCAGAATTTATGAAAGCAAAGCAAACTCATACCTACATCCAATGATCTTGGTGGACGACCTCCAAAATGACACAGGGAGAAAAACTAATCTTGGGTGCGTGACTTCCAAATGATACAGGGAACCTCCAAATGACATAGGGAAAAATGATCTCCTGATCTGACCTGCACAAGTTTGTATTCTCTGAAAGCGAAGAACGAATTTTAGGAACAAATGGAGGTTATGAGCAGAATATATTTACCGAGGGAAAGAAAGCTCCTGTCCAAGACAGGAACAGGAGGGGGGCCCAAGTGGGTAGTCCCCAGGATATGTTTAAAAAAAAAGATTCTTTAGCTTTTTAAATAAAGAACATATTGGAAAGTAATTTAAAGGGGCAGCTAGAAACTTGTTTGTTAAAACTGTCTCCAGAAATTAGGAGCAATCAAACAAGGTTGCAAACCATCAAAACTTCAGAAAGTCTCCCAACCCTAATATAAATCAATTTCCTTATATTAATTCCTTAAGCAAGAACCCAGCAGGATCCCCTTCTAATCCACACAACTGCCATGTTGCAGCGTCTTTAACCACACTGTCTAGAGCAGAGCCTAGGCTCTTCGTATTTAAATTGGGCTATAACAGCCAATTGTAACAGCACTATCCAAATAGAAACAAAATGTGAGCCACCTTATGTAGTCATAAGTTTTCTCACAATAGTACTGGAAAAAAAAAAAAAACAGATAAAATATACTTCTTTTTCCCCCTTGCAGTGCTAGAGACTGAAACCAGGATCTTGCACATAGTAGAGATTTACATTTTTTTAAAATGTCATCAAAATCCAGTCTGTCTTATACCCTAACAGCATATCATATCTTGTATTAGCTGCATTTCAAGTGTCCCATGTGACTAGAGGCTACTGTGTAGGACAGTGGAGATGTACACGGGAGAGATAGGAATACACTGAATATTAAAATCTACAATATATGAAGCACTGACTTTTCCACAGTGTTGGCTACACTAACATGTTGAATTATAACACCCCTGAGAATTCAGCAATTATATAAAGTAGACCTAGACCCCCAAAGAGCTAGAAATAGGGACATTCATCTTAGTGTCCCTTCTGATCATAACAGATCCACAGCATACGCACCACTCTCCATGATGGCATTATTAAAACAAATGAGCATGACTCAATGCAAAACAAGGTAGCTGATGCTTTGTGTATCTAGAAAGTCATATACCAACTTTCTAAATGCAATCAATATAAATGCAGGAAACTATCAGTAACTTGTCTCTCTTAATTATCTACTTTGTGGTTTTCGACAGAAGCAGCATCTCCTTTAAGCAATAGTTTAGCATTGGAGGGTGGGCAGCAGAGATGTAGTGAAAACAAGCAAGCAGGAGCAGAGACGCCAGAGGCCTAGAAGTGCTGGACGGTATCACACACACAGCTAAAAGTTAGCCTGCTACAGCATAAAGGTTTGTATCACATCTATCACTAATTCCAAGGTGATAGTATTGGGGAGTGAGACCTGGCAGGGCAGACGACGAGTCCACAGCCTCATGACCGGGACCAGGATCCTAAAGGGAGAGCCTGGAAAGCCTGTTGCCCCTTCCATCAGGACAGCACAGAGAGAAGGAGTCGCCTATGAGAAGTGGGACCTCACCAGGTATGTGAGGTCCAGCACCCTGAACTGGCCTTCTAGCCTCCAGGTTCATGGGAAATAAATGTTTGTGATCCACTCAGTTCACAGTATTTTGTTACAGCCGCTCAACAGATGAAGACATGGCCTATGCCCACGCATGATTTTCCCAATGCACATCCATTTACATGAATATTTGTGCAGTTAATTAAATATACTACCTTATTCTCATATATGAAAATAAATGTATGTTTACACTCTTTCAGTGTATACTAAATTTTCACAAAAAGCAATTACGCATAGGTCAAGGTTTTGTCTGTCATAATTAACAAATACCTGAAATAACCAAGAAGAAAAGTTTAAACCTGGAGTAGTGATGCATGCCTATAATCTCAGCACTCCGAGAAGGCTTGGCAGAAAGATGACAATTGAAACCCAGCCCAAGGAACTTCGCAAAACTTCGCAAAAGTCTCTCAGGGGAGCACAGTTTGGTTTAAAGGCTATGGGTTCAACTCCCTGTTCTCACGCCCCATAAAAACCAGCTTCGGCTTTAAAGTTTAAAGCTATTGGTTACCTGACTGGCCCTGTTGATTTAGAACAGTGACAGTGTGAATTGCAGCAGGATGGGGGAGGGGGGACAGAGGGGGCTCACCCACCTCCTGCATGGCTGGGATGTAAGAGAAAGAGGCAGGAGCCAGGTCCCACAAACTCTTTTGAGGGCAAGCCCCCAGATTCCTCCTATAGGTTCTTCTTTTTAAGTCTTTACCACCTCCTAACAGTGCCAACCTGGCGAATAAGATTTTTAACACACGGAGACTCATTTCAGATCCACATTACACTCATGAGATGACAGTTCTCTGCTTTGTTCAGCAATGTACACAGGTGCATCACTGGAGAAGACCACTTTTGACATCAAGACCACCAACACAGCATTCCAGTAACAATCTGCTTTGGAAGACGCTGAAGAATAATACAAATTTAGGTGCAAGCATGTCTAGAATAGTCCTTTCCATTAGGGGAAATGTTCCCAAAAATTCCATGAATGTCTAAAATCATGGACCATGCCACTCCTAAATATAAGACTTTTTTTATGCATGCCTTATGATAAGTTTAATTTATAAACTAGGTGCAGTAAGTGATAAACAATAACTGAAAGCAAAACAGACACTACAATAAAAATAATTTAAAGCTTCTAAATTGTTTCAGATAGGGCACTACAAAGAATTTTTTTTTTTTTTTTTTTTTTTTTTTTGCGGAACCTGGGATTGAACTCAGGCCCTTGAGCTTATCAGGCAAGCGCTTATTCTACTGAGCTATTTCCCCGGCCCCATCACAATGAATTTTTAAAAAACTGTACATCAAAATTGCACTTCAAAATAATCAAAGGATATTACCAAATATTTATTATAAAAAGCGTTCATTAAGAATAATAAAATTAAGCACTGACCATTTACAGTAATGCAAACAATGTATGAACACCTGCAAAGTGCTTACCTTCGAAACTCGGGGAAGGAAAAGCAATCATCATTAGCACAGGAAGAATCATCACTCCATCTACCATTGTACAGCTAGGGGAAGAAAAGGAGAGATGTGTTAAAAAAATTAACTGCAGAGTGGCACGTTAAATTAAGCATATCATCTTCAAACTGGCATTTAAGGCCTTTCTTACAAATTAACCTAATATATATGCCTTATATTTTAGTATATTAAAACCATGTATTTTTTTAATGGATTTAAACAAGTCATTGAAGGAGCTGACACGTCTCTAGCTGGTGGCCTTGCTAAGGCTACTTTCGCTGAGCCTACCCTCATTAGAGTTCAGTAAGAAAATGAAGGCAGTGTAAGCCTTAACGTTGAAAACGAAGCATGCCCAAAATTTTTAGGTTTGAATTTATATTACTCTATTGTACACAATTAGTGACACTATATTAAAATCCTGAGAAGATGAATGCTCTATTCTGATGTGATGTCAAAGATTAAAAAATTGATTTAATTGGTTGGGAGGTAGCTTGGTGGCCTAAGCGCCTGCCTGCAGCGCAGGTCCTGAGTTTGATCTTCAGTACCCCAGCTCCACATGCCATGCTGGCCCCAAATCCCCGGGCACACTGTGCGGGCAACAGAAACCAGCATGGTGGCGCATGTCTGGAACCCCCGCACTAGGGAGGCTGAAGCAGGAGGATCGTATGAGTCCAGAGCTGCACAGCACAACCCTGGGCCAAATAAAAGTTTTTTTTTTAAAAAAACAAAACTGAATGGTAACTTTATTTATTATGTTTGTGCCTTCTCTTTTAAAAGCACAGGAAGTAGAAAAACCTACATCTAACAAGGAAAAAGCAAACAAAGAAAAAGATCTGCCTCTTCTCTGGTAAAGCAATGCATTTCTACATTACTCTTGAATTAGAAAAAGAATTGATACAATTAAGATAGGAATAATTTTTAAAATAAGAACTCATGTAAATCTATAATACAAAGAACTATCAGTGAGAAAACAAGCTAATTTTTAGAAATTTCAAGTTGGTCTTGGTCTCAAACTACAACGGCATACGCTCAATTGTCTCAATTAAAAACTTTTCTGTATTTAAATAATTACCACAACTAGAAATCTTGTGGCAGTAGATTAGGCACAACTTTCTAGTAAAGCAAGACGACTGTCACAGTTCTTTGGCAGCTAGGGTAGCACCGTCTTTCGGCTCCTCAGCAAAGGGCAGCGCCTTTACCGCGGGCTCCTCGGGCCGCCTTCTCAGCCTGGTCCTTGTCCTGCTGGGTGGTCTGCCTGTCTATTTGCCACACTCCCATCACATCTTACCACTTCTCATTTTAACCTATTTCCTTTTTCTTCCATAATTACATTTTAGTCTATCTCTAAATAGCAAGGAGGGAGTAAAGCAGATTTTTATGTACCTTCCTTTTATATTTTTAAAAGCATATGGAAACTCGAGTGGGCTCCTCTCCCTGGTGCTGTTTTTGTTGTTACTATTTTCATGTTCACACGGACGCTTCCTGTGGAGGGCTTTCTCTGTGCGGGGACGCTGGGACTATGCTCTCGCCCTCCCTAGCCTCCGGTACTATAAAAACATGGTACTGCACTGTGCTACAGCAGCAGAAAACAGGCTAACGTGGCGAAACTTCCCGGCTGGAAGACTTCAGCACCCCCGAAACAGCCCACTCATCTCCAAAACGGTACACGCATCCCAAGGCCTGCAAGGCAACTCGTCCAGCGTGGCCCGAGTTCAATCCCCAGTTCCACAAAAAAGAAAAAAGAAAGAAAAGCTTCAAAATTAAGAATCCCTTCATGAAAAAAACAAAAACACATTCACCATCACTATGTTTTCCGTTTTACAAAGCCAAAAAAAGGTCACCATTATACAAGCAAAAATAATCATACAGGGGCCCGGGAGATGGCTCAGTGGAATAAGTGCTTCCCTGGCAAGTGCAAGGGTCTGAGTTCAATCCCTGGTTCCACCAAAAAAAAAAATAAATAAATAAATAAAAAATTAAAAAAAAATAATAATAATCATACTGATTTAGGTTCCTAACCAAGGAAGCAGAAAAAAAGAATTATAATTTCTAAAATAATACACTGTTCAAAAATAGTATCAATATACAAAAAAAATCACTGAAGAGAAAAGTCCCCAACAGTTACAAAGTAGTTGCTGTCCGCTCAGGGTCCGGTTGGGAACATCTCTGTCTACAGGACTGTTTTCTGCTAGTAAAGCAGTAACTGAAGTCTCTCTGGAGGCTCCCTCAGGCCCTGCATGGGCTCACAGGAGAGCCAGCCCCTAGGGAGCAGAATTCCACAATGTGCTAGGGGGAGTCCCGCCAGGTGCTGCACTTCCCAGGGCCACTGACGTGGGATCAGAGGTCATCCCGGCTGGTGACTGGAGACGTGCCCTCCCCAGCCGCTCTAAAATCATTAGAGAAACTAGAGATTGATTATATCAACAATATAAACGTCCAAAAAGGAGTAAGAAGAGGTGCCCTGACATCCTCTATCCCTAGCAGCTCTTCCCCAACCGCTTCACTAAGAAAAGTAATGTTCCTCTCGATCTAATATGAAGCAGTCTCTCCAAATTCAAATTTTTAAATATGTGAAAAATAAACTTGCATCTACCATCACATATGAACATTACCCTGAGGTGAGATTTTTATTAATGATAATATGACTAATGACCATCAGCAGTACCTTAAACACTGCACTGTGAACTTCTTAAATCTCTTTCTCACTTAGCGCTTTAACTTGGACACTGGCTGAGTGTGTTCCATGAGCCAGAGGCTCGGTGCTGCAGGAGGCACTGCTGGGGTGGCACACAGGAGATGGAGCCCAGCAGGCCCAGGGCCTCAGACCAGCTGAATTACACAGCTGTCCTTTCCCTCCTTTCTTGCTAAGGATTCATGGGACGTTGGCTCTACAGCGCCCTCCCTGCCACTGTCACCCAGTACCCTCCTTATAGCAGCCAAAAGCAACGGCTCCTGGTGGAACCATTGAAGATGGGAACCTCAAAAACCATAAGGTTTTCTCTTTGTAAGGTAATGATCTCAAGTATGCTGTTACAGCAATGGAAAACATGTTGCATGCTTAAAATACACACAGGTTTTATAATATATATATGACATATACATATATGTGTGTATATATGGGACTGGCATGCCACCAAGTCACTAAAAAACACTGAAATAAACTATTCTTCACCTCAGTCATAATCTTTGAATCTCATGTCTTTCACTCATTAATTTATCCATGCACTCAAACACTACTGAACGCCTGCCATGTGCTACACATTAGGTATTTAAAACAATAAAAAGCCATACACGGCGCCAAGCCAAATAGCTCAGTGGCTTAAAGTGCCTGCTTAGCCAGACATAGGGACGGGGTCAACCCTCAGCAGACAGTGCCAGACCCACCCCTGGGGCTCACTAAGATGGTCATTGAGATGGGGATGGTGGCACGCACCTGTAATCCCAGCCCTTGGGAGGCTGAAAGCTGTCGGATCACTATGAGTCCGATCTATGTAGTGAGACCCTATAGACCTTGTACTAAATACATTAAAATAAAAGACATACAAATATGATCCTTCCTATTATAAAACTAAGATTTGTTTCTGGTAATCATATAACCATCTGAAAGTCTGTAAAACATAAAAACTGAAATATAAAGGTGGTGATAGTTAAAAAAAAACTGGTAAAACCAATCTGAGATTTTCTGGAGTGTGAGGGCACCTTGCTGAGGTAGTAACATTTGAACAAGATCAGGAACCAGAAGGATGAGCAAGTGATATTAGACGAAGCGTCAGAACCTGTGGAGTTGGAGAGCACAGACAGACATACACTTCCTCAGCGTACCCAGAGGCCTTGTGGCCAGGAACAAGTACCCAGAGGCATGCCACAGAACATACAGAATGGCCAGGACTCAGAGGCCTGGAAGCACTGTGAAAAGCTGGAGAGACAGGGTGGTACTTGCCTAAGACTTGTGAAGCCTTGGGTTCAACCTGAAAATGGGAAAGAGAGAAAGCAGGGAAGGGGGGAGCAGCGGGAAAGGAGACCCAAGAAACCTGAGAAGGGAGGGAAGAGCAGAACTGAGGTAAGGCAGCCTAGGCCCCCTGTGTTCCACCGTCACCCACTCCTTGCCTCGCTTAACCCTGCCATCCCGCTCTTCCAGGTCCCCCATCCTGCCCTATCTACCTCCCTCTGGCCCTACCTGTGTGCAGGAGGCTCCCTGCAACTGGGCTTCTCCTTCAGACTAACTGCTACCCCACCTCCCAGTCTCAACTTGAGTGGCACTTCCTCCTGGAAGACAGCCAAAGCTCCCAAGGATCTTCTTCTCACTCTCATATTACCACTTTGTTAATCTTCATTCATAGAAAATACCATAATTAATGATTATATATCTGTATCTATGCGAGCATACTACATGTCTTACCACTTGTAAGACTCTGGAGTAACAAAATCTACCATCTCTTGCTCATCATAGCCAAAGCCAAGAGAGAGCACAGGTAGTACTTACTGGTTGAATAAGGATTCTCCTTAAACACATTTTAAATGTTAAAAAGCCAGCAACCCTCCCTACCAGACATACTTAAAAGGAACGGCAACATCAGAAATCTTTAAACTTTTAATGTGTAGAGTGTAGGTCAGGTAATAATGTCACCAATTAACAAACTTCAAAATAAAATAAAACATTATCTTGACAAAAAGAGATCTGGGGAGATGGCTCAGTAGAATAAGTGCTTCCCTGGTAAGTGCAAGGGCCCAAGTTCAATCCCCAGTTCCACAAAAAAAAAAGAAAGAAAAGAAAAGCTTCAAAATCAAGAATCCTTTCATGAAAAAAAACAAAAATACAGTCACCATTACTGTTTTCTGTTTTACAAAGCCAACAAAAGGTCACCATTATACAAGCAAAAATAATCACATTGATTTAGGTTCCTAAACAAGGAAGCAGAAAAAAAGAATTATAAATTCAGTCCCCTAAAATAATACACTGTTCAAAAATAGTATCAATACACACAAAAAAATCACTGAAGAGAAAGTCCCCAACAGTTACAAAATAGCTGGCGCTACCTCAGGGTCCAGTGCCTGCCATCCAGTGTGCAAACATGCACCTCATGTGCTGTGTATGTTC
This sequence comes from Ctenomys sociabilis, assembly GCA_004027165.1. Lineage (NCBI taxonomy): Eukaryota > Metazoa > Chordata > Mammalia > Rodentia > Ctenomyidae > Ctenomys > Ctenomys sociabilis. The sequence goes on from PVKA01023410.1 coordinate 8,714, forward strand.
AGTGCAAAATCGCTACAATGAGATCCAATATTCTGTGTAATTAATATGTACTAAAGAAAATGATACCCCAAACAGAAAAAGAATGTACAAAAGAGAAGATTCAGAAATTCCTGACCCTATTTTAATTAGAAGAAACATTCCATATGATTCAAGTATACACCCCAAGAATCTATTTCTAATTTTAAAATATACTGAAAAGAAAATACCATTTTTAAAAGTAAACTTTTCAACTCTACTGCTTTCAGCAAGGAGCCTGATTGTGGAAAACAGAAGTAGCAAAAATTAATTAAACTGGGTGCCTCACTCCAACAGCTTCGAAGGAGACTGTCTCAGGGTCTCCTTACAGTCTTCAGAATCCAAAGAGCCTATACAATACTCAGAATCAAAGCTGAGTTTAATAAAATATAATCGTATATTTTATAAATTTGAAAATTATGGTTTTACAAAAAGAACAAATAGAAGAAAAATGCCACTGTTTTACACTTCTAATGTTTTTGTTTAGCTCAGAATACACCGAGATTCCTATATATAATTCTACTTCCAGTCTTTTATAGCACGTTGTCCGATCCCAGGGCCTGCTGTGCTGGCCCCCCCCACCCCGCCAATGCGCTGAGAGGGCGATTGAGACTGGGCACGGAGGTGCGTGCCTGTAATCCCACCCCTTGGGAGGCTGTAAACAGGCAGAGCACTAGAGTCCAATCTAATAGTCAGACTTTTGAACACTCTGTAGACCGTTCCCTAAAATACAAAAAAAAAAATTAAAAAAAATTTTAAAAAATGTTGTATTATTTAAAGTACACACAGAAAATCCAGTTTTGCCCACGTCAGTGAAAGAAAGAGGTCCTTGCAAAACACCCAAGAAAGTCCCAGAGACCACAGGTATTCCTGGGACACATTTTCAGAACGGCTTTCACCCTTACAGGCTCAGTTGTTCCACTCTACCAAATCACCACATGGATCCAGATATTTTAGACCAAGCATTTGCCCAATAGCTGACAAAATGTTACATTCTACAACTTCAGAAATCTGATCAACTTTTCCAACAATAAGAATGCATTAAATTTTTAAATATAGAAATAATATTATATATATATATATATATATATATATATGTAACTGAATATTTTAATGGAGTATAAACTTATAATCAGAACATATTCACAACTGTTCATCTCACTGATCAACAACTGTCAAAATTCCTAACTGAAAAGTTATAGAACACTGGGAGCTGTAGAACATGCTCTAAGACCCTCATTCCCTGGTAATTAATGCTACTTCTTGAGATATAAGGAAAATAGTTATTCAGAAGAGGGCTGGAGATCTCCAATCTAAAGCGCCCTTATTAAATCACTGTCATCTCTCATAATGCCTCAGACATACACTCCTGGGAGACAGAACATTCCCATGATACTCTGCTAAAAACAGTTACCAGGGCAGAGCCAAACCACTTACCAAATCCCATGGCACTGTTCTAGCTCCATTTATAGATCAGACAGAGGGGAGCTAGCATTTGGCTCAGTTTCTAACATGCATGAGCCCGAGGTCACGTTTGGTGCTTGCCTTGCTCACCACAACGTTAAGCTGGACAAAGCCCCAGATATGCAGTCTACTACTCAAAACTCCCTTTGATAATGGTCACAGACTAATCAAAAAATATAATCTAAAGTATGTCTGATTCAATTTCTGGAACCCACATTAAGTAATATGATTGATAAACTATGATATAGCAATAAAGGATATTTCTACAATCTGTACTTACAGCAATACACAACTCATTATCCACAATATAGAAAATGAGAATGTTTTCATAAAATTTTGTAAAATGTTCATTTGTCTAGCCTGATAGTCTAAACTCCATTAGTTTGTCCATTCATTACATATATAACTTACAGAATATGAGCTCATTAAACAAGGACTTTCTTGATACATTTTGCAGCCTGATCTGTAACAATCTCTGGGCTAAAAAGCCTGCTGAAGGAGCCACTCAAGCCCCCGCCCAGGTCTGAACGGCTACACACCTTTCCCTGACGTCCCCCACAACCTGCGCCTGCTCATACTCCCAGATGCCCTCCATGGTTCCCTGACACGTGTTCTCTACTTTCTATCTCTTCATTCAGTCCATTCCATGCCTTCCACAATGAAAAAGAGAATCATTCTTTTTAATTTAAAATTCAGAGGCAAAGCAGAAAAATAATTAAGAGGAATTCTGTTTCCCCTTAGTCATCTGTCAACACTACATTATTAGCAGCGTAACAGTGGCAGCATTTACTAGTGAACCCAGCACTGTATTAGGTAGCAATATGATCTCATTCAAAATCCCTTCCTAAAACACTATACAACGAATATTCATATTAACCTTGTTTTACACATAACATCTTGGATGAACAGAAGTAACCAGCCCAAGGACACAAGGTCAAACCCAAGACCATCTGACAAGGTTCAATGGTCTTAACAAACTACCATCCTATACAACCTTTACAAACTGAACAGCCAGACAGTTCAGCTCTACTATGTTTAACATGTTATCCACAACTTAATTTAGCCTGAGACCTAAGAACTCTGATTTTTCTCATACATAGGAAAGTCTTCACTCATGATTATTTACTCTCCCCTCAATTATGCCCCCTCCCCATTTTTCTAACCTCCAAATTAATTCCACACACTCTGATTTCCAACTGCCTTCCCTCCTCCCACAGCTTTCCAGAAGAAAAAATGTTAATGTCAAAGACAAAAACAAGCTCCTTGAGACTGCAAGCGGCTTCTCACCTTCACACACCCTATTCCCTAAGTTTTCAACTTCCTTGGAATTCATACCTCAAAATAAAAACAGAAATTAGTATAAAGGGTATTTGGGGAAGTTATACCTAGTTAGACAAATTCTAGACACAAAACTTTGAAGGTATACTTACAACCACCTCCAGGCAGGACCAAAACCAGCCATTATATCTGATTAGATAATGTAAGGACAGTTTTCTCAGTAGGTTAAGAGCTAACCCAACGGCAGGTTGTCCAAAGTACCTGGGCCTTTGGGAGGGGTGAGTTGTTAGTAATAGCTGCACAGAAAGACTAAACTGAAGCCATCATACCATATAAGTTAAGTCAGGGTCTCTTCTGCAGTTCACAAATGACCTGTGAAATATTTTTAACACCACACTCTGTCTGAACTGGCGATGTCTGAACTGGCGATGTTGGAGTTGCCAGGACAGGGTTTTATATAGACTTCAGGGCTTCTGGTGGGGTGTTACTTTCAGAATATTAGCATGTAATTTGATCTCTTGTGATAGATGAATACAAATAGATCCCTAGACACGTCCTACAGAAATGAAAACCAGGCTCTGGATAGGTTTCATCCTGTGGTTAGAGGAAATAATTACAGATTATCTCAGGAAAGAAAGGGTTTTGCCTGAAAAGATTTATACTATGAGCATTCCAGCTATAACAGATGGACCCAAGATATGGTTTGGTAAAATAAGAATTAAAACACAATATAATCTGTAAAAAGGGGAAGGGGAGGAAGGAATAAGGTTTGACTGAATTAAAGTTTTAGTTGAAGATGCCATGCAAAATCAAAGAATCCCCAATAAATTTACTTCACCTGCACACAGAACAAATATCCACCTACCACGACAAATAAAAGCTGAGCTAACGTTCTAAGAATCCAAAATGTTCTGACTGCTCATTTCATACCTTATTGGTGCTTCAAACTAGGTTTTATGTTAACGTGCTTGGCCGCATGGAGACTAACCCTTATGTTAGGTTTCATCCTCACGGTCAAACAGGAAGGAATTTGCTTTGCTTCAACTGAAGGAATCCCACCACCTCCCAGAGGTTTTATTACTCTCTTCTCCGCTGCTTAGAGCCCTGGATCCCTCTCTGTTCAGTTTGCAGATTGTACTGGAACTTTTTTTTTTTTTTAAACACAGGCAGGCCCAATTATTCTCTTCTGCAAAAGCCTTCCAGATTGGTAGCTCGATTCACTTACAGCCATGCATCCCAACCAGGATACGTGGTGCATACTGTAATCACAGGCACTTGGGTTGCTGAAGCAGGAGGGTGACAAATTTAAGGTGAGCTGGGCAACTAATCAATACCCTACATCAAAATAAAATTTAAAAACAGGGCTAGATGACCACTCAGTGGTAGAGCAACCCTGGACCCCATCCTCAGTTCTACAAAAAATAAATATAGATAAATCTCACCTCCCGTGCTGGTCCTCAGCTACAGCTCACATCTACTGTCTGCCTTATTTCTAACTGTTCATAACCCTACATTTACCCTTTAAGCTAACAGGTGATCCTGCAAACCCTCTTGTTGCCCTACAGGTGGATCTACCTGTGTCCAGCTGTCCCAATTCTAAGGCTGATGTGATGAAGTTGTAATGACCTGTAGTAGAGGAAATGAGATGCAGGAACACCATGCCCAGGCAACAAGAGCTGCCCATGCACAGCAAGACTAAAGTGCCTTCTTAGGCAAGCGCAAGGACTGGGGTTCAATACTGGGTACCACCTGCTGCACCAGCTGTACTCCCAGGGCAGTGCTACACCTGGTCCAGGCACAGTGCTGCACCTCTATAATCCCGCACCTCTATAATCCCAGTGCTGGGGAGGCGGAAAACAGGAGGATCACCCTGAGTCTGGCATAGTGAGACCCTGCAACATCCAAGTAGAAGAAGAAGAAGAACAGGAAGAAGAGAAAGAAGAAGAGGAAGAAGAAGGAGGAGGAGGAGGAGGAAGAGGAAGAAGAAGAAAGAAAAGACCTGCCCACTCGCTCTTGGTCTCACTCTCACGCTTCCAGCCCATTCCTGTCTGGCCCCAGTCCTGCCCACTCCCATGAATACTATCACCCTAACATGTCCTCTCCAAGACACTGAATAGTGAGTGAAATCTGCTTTCTTATTACTTAGTTACACTGACTTTCCCCTTCTCCCTCCTACACATACCACAACGTAAGTAGCATGAGGGTAAGAACTGGTGGTGCCGTCCCGCGCCTGGCAGCTACTAAACACACTCAGTATCAATCAAACACATTAATTTTAACTTCTTAGTTTCTGCTGCACTTTGGTTTGAGTGTGGAGAGGAAAGTGAAATATAAGTATCATACAGCCTGGCAAGGAAGTAACTAAGGGGTGGGGGAGTCTGTGACCTCGATTTCATGTAGTAGCAACCGGTATATGAGATAAATTAAACGAGAACATTTGTAACTTGGATTCCAGTTTTCAAGGGTGTCATCCAAGAGAAGCAGCCAAACAAAAAGATGGCTGGCAGACGCTGGGTACAGCAGACGACTCCCTGGTGGACAATAGCCCATTTGGAAAGCACTGCTTGGCTTTCTCGTTCCAGACACCAGCTGATGTGGCCAAAGCCCTCCCTAGTGACCTCTAAGGCAGTTTTTCAATACATCTCCTGCAAATCAGAAATTGACATATTACCTCCCCCAAAGTCTTCTAACAGTTATTGATGCTATTTGGAAAGCCATGCTTCCATGACTATTAATAACCTTCAGAAAGAACCCTGAGGAAGTGTCAAGAGAAAACCAGATCGGGCTGATGGCAGCAAGGACTCAGTCAGGGGTTACAGTGAGCAATCAGTACTTTCTAAGGGAGGGGGTGAGGGAGAGCCGCAAATTGTAACATCTTCTGTGTTAGATGGTATCTTTATAGGAGGCACAAAACAAAATCCTTAGCCAATGAATTCAAGGGCACCACGTCAAGAACTCTGGTCTTTACAGAGAAAGAACTTTTTTTAAAAGACTCAAATTATTAAAATAGCCCAGCACTAATAACTATCTGCACATCAATTATTTCAAAGAATTTACCTACAAGACTGACATTAGTAACTTTCATATACACCTTTGCAAAGTTATTCCAAGTGACAAATTAAATAGCAATCAGATCAACCTACTCTAAATAATGGAATCATCAATTAATCTTTAAAGACTTTCCTCAGTGGTCTTTCTCCCCTTTACCTCCCCCAACTAGAAAGTGATTAATGGAATTCTCTCAAAATTTAGCTTGAAATATGCTTTTGCCAGTCAAGCAACTAGAACAGAATCAGATAATTGTGGTATGACTCAACAAATGCACAGCTGTTCACTTAAATATATCCATCAAAAGTATAAATATGATCATGAGAAAGAAAAGAAGCCACGCACGAGGGTCAGCACACAAAACTGAATGGGTTAGCAGCCAAGTAACCACAACAGAAAACAAGGAGACAGAGAGATACGGTGGGGAGAGTCTCTATATGAATACAAGGGGAAAGAGACCGGAAGCTATCCAGCTGGAACACTCATCCAAGTAGGACCACAAAGTTAAAAACACTATAGCACCGTATTAAATGGGGAGAAAAACAAAATTTTAAAAATATACGATGACCCCCAAGAACAGAATATGCAAAATCCCATTTATTAAAAACAAAGCAAAGACCTGAAGCAGAGAAAAACAGGAGAAACAGTTGTTGGACCAAGCCTTCCAACACTATGATTACAAAATCATCACAGAAATCTGGAAATTCCACCAACCAACCAACCAATCCAAACTATGGATAGTCTCCAACTTAAAGTTTTCAGTTTTTCAATGGGGAGCATACAATTAATATACATTCAAGAAAAGCCATATATGGAACTTCAAGTTCTAATCTCTCCCTGAGTGAGAGGAAAGTGCTAGGATCCTTTCCCTTGGTGCAAGGCAAAGGTAGCTGCAGTATCTAGGAAGACACGAAGTTTGAGGGCAAACAACTGACACTTCACAGAGGTCCATGTTGCTAAACTGTGGCTTATGCTAACACACTTATCTAAAGACATTTTTAGGTTGCATTAATTACAATTCCTAATGGGATTATCAGGACATCATCTCCTTGTGAGTCAAGGAGCATGAGTCCATCCTAAGTAATACTCTTCTTTGGAAGATTCACATATTGCAGGATATTCCTTATCAGAAGGCAAGGAAATGGAAGAGAAGAAAACCATGAGGACATGGAAACTGGGGTGTTTCTGCCCAGCATTCTAGACTCTTCCTTCCATCTTCTTCAGGGTTGGGTGATGAGGCCCACCAAGAACTTGACAAGCAGAGGCACTCAGAAGACTTTGCCTGTCTTCTTTTTATGATGTTCAAAATAATGACAAATGAAAAAAGATTCAATCCATTCCTATAATTTTCAACTTTCTTTAAATCAACAAAACTTACTTCTTTCAAGAAGATAATCCCTTTAGCAATGGGGGACCTAGGCACACATGTCATATATTCAGACTACTCTAGGAACCATCCATATTGTCCCCACTTTTAGACAATCTTTCATATTATGACAAAAATTAGCAGTTTCAACAATCATCACATACCTCAACAGAGTCTTCCTATACCTGTCCTCTTCATCCCTTTGCAAAAAACATTCTCTAAGGGCCATTTTACACTAGCTACCTCTGTAACCTCCTTTCACTCCTTAATCTACAATGTTCTGACCAAGTCAATTCATTGCAACATCCCTTGTGGAATTTCCAACTTTTTCAGGCTTTATCTTAGCTTCAGACTCAAGAGATGATTTGGCAGCTTCCTTCTCCAAAGACTTTCATCGGTGATTAGGTTTAGAAACTGCCCTCCCTCAGCAATTCAACTGACGCTGAGAGTGATGAGGTCTCTCTCACCCATTTTATAGAACAAGGGGAACCAATAATTCCCTTCTCCCCCTGGGTTCTTCCCTAGCTAGGGTTCAAAGGTTCCATTCTCTGAGCTCTTACTACTGTGATCCATTTTGGGTACATTAGGAGAATTCCTCCTCTGCCGCATTGCCCTTAAATACTGGTTTGCCTCAGGCCCAACACCTCAAAAATGCTATTTTCTCTAATTAGGGTTCACCATAGGCCACCAAGGCAAATCACCAGGATGACAGAGGAATCACTCATTCTTTAGTTGCTTCCTATTTCCACATATTCTTTAACACACTCTTCCCTGAGTCTTTTCATTTGTTTATAAAATTAATCTTCAAATTTAATTATATTTCAAGTTACATAAAAACAGAAAAGCAAAATAAACCCCCTTTTTACCTTCTAATTTCAAAAGTAAGTCTCTCCCGTCCCATGCAAAACTAAACAACTGTATTTTCTCTATTCTGCCCATTTTCTTCCTGAGGTATTTTAATGAGAATCCTAGATATCAATTCTCCCACAAATTCTGTGATAAAAACTGCTTTCAAACACAGTTACAAATCTAGCACCATAATGTAACAAAAGGGAAATCATTCCTCCTCCAAATATTACCTAAAATCTACTTAGTGTTTATGTCTGGCAAATATTCAACTATAAACAACTACCACATAAACATACTCCCAACAAAAAGGAAGAAAATGGGAATTGCAAACAAAAATATGTTTTTATTGTTTTTCCTCATGGAGGGCCTGGTGCTAGTTTGTGGCAGTATTGGGACCACTCTATGTGCAGTGTGGAAAAAACAAACACGTAACTATGGTCTGTTCTAATTCTATCATTCCTTGTTGTGTTTGAGAACCCAAATTCCCTGTGTAGAATAAAGGAGATATACACATAACACAGAAAGGATTAAGTAGAACCTTTTAAACTGAATTCAAATTGGTAATACATCTGTGTGAAATATTATATATAATTTCAGGTACTAGTCCTAAAAAGGTGTTATAGTTAACACATTCAGTAGTAATGAACTTCTATGGTACGCAGACTGTGATGTCAAAATACTTTATCCCACTAAAGGAAAGACAAGTTAAACTGAACCATGAGGATGCAGTCACCGAAGTCCTGTCACTATGAAGCTAGAAGCTAAACAGCTAAATCCCTAAACAGATCACCTAGAAGGGAGAGGGGAACAAGAGGATTATGACAATGCATCCCCAGGACATAAAAAACTAACTATAGTGCTAGGTACAAACACTTGGAGGAGCAAGCCCAAAGAACGGTAAGAGGGCAAATACAGTGCATACACCGGACGCTATCTCTTGACACGTATCAAAGTCCTAAATAATATTTACCTTACAATAATGAGCCTATATACATTTCACCTATAATATGTTTTATTTTGCAAAAAAAAAAAAAAAAAAGATAAAAAGTCCAAGACAAAAGCTGAATATGTGTTATACACATGTAGACAGACAGATATAGGAAGCAGTACGCCTGGTGCATGAGATAGATTTTGTAAAGATTTGTCTAGATTTGTGTGTTCCAAACAAGTTTGCACAATACTGAAATATCACCTCTTCTTTCTTTTCTTTTCTTTTTTTGTGACTGAGAATCAAACTCAGGACCTAACACTTGTAGGTACTATGCCACTGAGCTATATTTCTGGCCCTTCTCCTTTACTTTCAAAGTAAAACTTTCTTCAAGTTCTAAGTTTATTTTTAGTAGGCATTAAAAATAAGTATCAATTTCCAAATCAGAATCAAGACCTTAATATTTTTAAAAACATTAACACAACACTGTATATGCTGTTTGTTGAGCTTCATGAATCAAAGGAGAAACACTTGAGTCTAGATGTGTGATTCCTGAAGGAATTACACAACACTATCATTAAATGGGAAAAATGTATCATAAGACTGGGAAGCATCCCCACACACAAAATTTGCTGTATAAAACTCAATCATAATGCAGTAACAGCTTTAATCCTTAGAGGAAGGGGGTGGTGACTAGACAGGATTATTTCAAAAGTTTATATTTTAAAGGAAGAACAAGTTAAGCACAGTGGTGTGTTCCTATAACCCCCAGCTACTTAGGAGGCTAAGGCACGAATACTGGAAGCTCAAAACACCATCTCACCAGGTGTGGTGGAGCAAGCCTGTAATCCCAGCTCTTGGGATGCTGTGAAGAGGACCACTATGAGACCGATCTACACAGTGAGACCCTGCAGACCTCGTACACCTGTCCTAAATACAGGAAAACAAACAAACAAATTAATTAATTAATAACCTAATTTAAAAAAATAAACAAACAATTGCTGGGGATTATAGTTCAGTGGTAGAACATTTGCCTAGCATGCATGAGGCCCTAGCTTTAGTCTCCAGAACCACTAAATAAATATACGCAAAACAATAAGCATGGAATTTCTGGGAAAGGGTATTTTGGTTTTGTTTCATTAGGTATCTTTTGTTTTGTTTTATCGAGACAGGAACTTGCTATCTAACTCAAGCTGGTCTTGAGCTCACTGTGTGAGCCTCAGATTTATGGTGATCCTCCTGCTTCAGCCTCCAGAGTGCTGGCATTATGGGTGTGCACCACCATGCCTGTAAAAAACAATCCTGCTGTGCCAGGCCCAGCCCCAAGGCACACTGAGATGGCAATCGAGACTGGGCGCGGTGGCGCGCCTGTAATCCCAGCTCTTGGGAGGCAACAGGTGGACCACAAGTCCAATCTAGTAGTGAGCCCCTGAATACTCTTGCAGACCCTTCCCTAACATAAAAAAAAATAAATAAACAAAAACAAAAAAAAAATCATATTAAACTTAAAATAGTGGGATTTTGGTACATGTATAAGCAGAATAATAAAGGAAACTGACTGAATATACCAGAAATATACCAATATACACATGGAAATTAACAGTAAAAAAAGAAAACTGGAAAAAAAAAAATCAATAAAGCTGGAATGACTGGGCCAGCCCCAGCACCCACTGGACGGCCAAGGGCTAGGACGCTAAGGGTCGGATGCCAAGGACACTGGCGACTGCTTAGGAAGACATTAGAACGGCTGCTGACGCTGCACTAAAATTCCTCCTCCTCGTTCTTCAGCACCAGATGACCAGCGGAGTTCTCAACCCAGCGTCCCAGGCAGCTAGGTAAGTCCGTGAGACTGGGATCTCGTCAGTGCCAGCACGGATTAAATGACCCGCTCCCCTTTGCTTCTCGCTCTCGGCGGACAGGACATGACCGTTAGACAATCACGGTGGCAGTGACCAGAGCCCCGGAGCTCTGCACAGGAGGGGCCTAGGCCTGGGTACTGAGGTGTCCTGCTGACCACTTTGCTCACACTGGGATTGTTAAATAAGGAAAGAATTAATTTCTATGTTCTTCGAACCACAGCACATTTTGGTCCACTGCTGGCAGCAGCTCAGCCTTACTCTAATTAATACAGGACCTAGAGAAAAATTAAATTGATCATACCTAACATTCTAGGTGAATCAAATAATTAAATCTAAAAAAAGATCCAGCATCACACTAGCAGGAACCAGGAGATAGGTTTTTAAATCAGTAACTGGAAAAGGTCTTTGAACTGAGACAAAAGCCATAAAGGCTTGATTATGTACTTATTTCTGCAAATCTATTTGGTCATCTTCTATTGACCATCTCTTCTACTAGAAAAGAAGTTTCACAAAGCAAGCATCAGGGTCTGTTTTCTTCACTACTGTACAGCTAGATGTCTCAACAAGTTCCTAACACATAAAAGACATTCAATATATGTCCACTTAGTGAATAAATTCACAAATTTATATAAAATATTTAGTAATTAGTACAACAAAATATTTTATTTTTATACAAATGACCAACAGGGAAAAATATAAATAGCACATATGACAAGAAAAAAAAAAAAAAGAGGGCATATGAGCTGATAATAAAACTCAGGATTCTGAAGTCAATCCGGTGGCACACACATGTAATCCTAATACTCAGACTGATGCAGGAGGATTGCAAGTTTGGACTAAGCCTGGGCAACTTAGTGACTTAATGAGACCCAATCTTAAAAAGATAAAAATAAAATAAGATGGAGGTGTAGCTCAGGGCAAAGACCTTGGGTTTGTGCTATCCTGCCTCCAAAAAAATCTTTTTTTTTTTTTGATGGAACTGGGGATTGAACCCAGGCCCTTGCACTTGCCGGGCAAGCACTTATTCTACTGAGCCATCTCCCCGGCCCAAAAGAATCATTATTGTAACAAGAAATAAAAATTTAATAATAAAAGTCAATAGCACAATGGGAGAACAGACAAAAATAACACAAATATGAAAGTGAACTATAAATTCAAATGGCTCCTATACTTTTTTTATAAGATACTCATTGTCAATCAATATAAGAAAAGTGCAAATTAAAACTACATGTAAAACTGACTTTTTCCCCCTTTTATTTGGAAATGCAAAAATAAATAAATAAACTATCAGTTTGTCACTTATACTGTTATTGGCAAAAGCAGGAGGAAGCAATGTTCTCATCCAGGGCTGAAGTTTACGATATTTTAAACTCTCTGGACAGAGTAAGATAGCAATACATTTCTATCATACCCTTTGACCCAGAAATTCTACTGAAAATGGATCCCAGATATGCTCACTGACGTCTGAACTAAAATACACAGATTATTCCCGATATCCTTGTCCATGATAATAAAAACTAGGAATGATCTCTGCACACATCTGACATACTACAAATTAAACAAATTAAGCAGCTATTCACAGAGGAACACCAGGCATCTACTAAAAAGGACTGTAGCACTAATAGGGAAGGAATCCAAAAAAACCTGACTGCAACAAAAGATACAAAAGGTATATACTGCTTCTATTTGTATAAAAAGGTGATAAATTATAGGTTGTATATCTATATATTATATACATTCCAAAAACAGTGGTTACTTAAAAGGTAACTGGGTACTAGGGAACAGAGAAAGGCAGACTTTTTTTTTTTTAACCCCACACTCTTTGTGTCTTTCACATGGCAGACAGCTTGCCTAGGAAGCACAAGGCTCTGGGTCTGTTCCCCAGAACTGCAATAAAATAAAGTTGCACAAATACTGTAGGAAATGATTACATTTACTTTCTAAAAATAAATACTTTATATAATAAGAAAATATACAATTCTTCATTCCCAACACCAGATATCAGAAGACGTCTCTGGTAATTCTGACAGCAATGTTAAGAAACAACTGAGCTAAATAATTGTGACCCTATTTCATACCTAAGAATCTCAGAGCTAACAATTAACTACAGCCATCATCTCTTCCCCTGAAATAAACATACAAAATAAAGTCAGTCTCTTACTGCCATCCCTGTTATTCATTACTTATTCACCAGCATGGCACCTTACATGGACAGAGAAGTATCTCAACATTCTCAAAGGATAGGGTCAACTACAGTTATATATTAACACAGCCTCCAGAAAAAGCAAATTTTGACATAACTAACACCTCAGCAGTAGCCTAAAGCACTGCATGAACTGCCTTGGAAAATGTAAGCTCAGGGCAGACAAGATAGCTTAGTGGACTGCTTAGGCAAGTACAGGGACCCAGGTTTGATCCCTAGCACCATATGCTGCCCCTTCCCCACCCCAGGGCATGTTGAGCCAGCCACCAGACCCGGCATACTTATAATCCCAGCACTGGGGAGGCTGAAACAGGAAGATCACTATGAGTCTGAGCTGTGAGACCCTGTACCAAATACATTAAAAAAGAAAATGTAAGCTCATATATAAAGGACTAAAGATCCCATGTCATCACTGACAGCCGTGGTTTCTTCTCTGATGTGAAAGCCCCCACCCCCCACTGTGGTACCAAATCAGAGGCTGACACAGACAGAAAGGGATGCCCTTGAGGACTGCTTGCTGTCATGCTGCAGCCACCACAGGAACACTGAGCAGGCACTGCTTACACGAAAATTAAGTTCTGTTTAAAAGGAAAGATGTCCACAGCACATTTACTGGAGGGATGAAACAAATTATAAAATAAAATTGTACAATTGTGATTCCAAAAAACTTTTAAAACAGCATGCATACTTTGTGTATGCACAGAAATGTCTCTATATAAAATGTTTGCCTGCAGTAAAGGGAGGGAGAAAACACTAAATATCAAGGGCCTGCATGTTGCAAAGAATGGCAGAAACATTTATATGTAGGGAGGCATGGGTGGGTAATCTTGGAACAACTTAGCCCGAGTTCAGGAAGAACTGTGCAGATCTATCCCTTGGCCAAAGCCTGTCATCCAAGCGATGCAAAAACTAAGGAAGCTGGTCTTAATTTTCTTATACCAAATTCAGATAAAGCAACAAAATAATCATTTGTAGTGAGAAATTTACTGGTAGATTTGATCTTTACCAAAGAGCTTTAAAAGAGGTGACAATGCTGGCTCTGAGAGTCCTCAGGAAGGCTGACCTGGAGGTGGCCGCAGGTCACATCTGCCTGGGTCTTCAGGCTGCACACACACAGAGCCTCATTCACTCTCCCAGTGGTCAGCACGAGGCGTGCTTCTGGAGTCTTCGGAAAAGGTTCTCTGCAGTCTCCCCAGGTGCTTAGGGCTTTGGAGGGAAAAAGCAAAGAAAAATCAGGTAAGCAAAAGGAAAGTCTGCACTTACAAATGCACAGGCTAAGAAGTGCACACTTGACAGGCTTTCTGACTGGCACCAGAAACCAATTAACAAGTGAAACAAGTTCAAAAAAGTCTGAAAGCACCGACAGCAGTATGTTGAGGTTATGTAGCTCTTCCTGTCTTTAAATAGTTTTACAAATGACACAAACCCAGTGTAAGTGGTTAGTAAATTTCAAAATCAAGTTCTTTTAAAGCCTACATACCACATACTAAGTCTAGACAACTACAAAACCAAACAAAAAACAATGACTTTGTATATTAGTTATTACATGAATTGGTTTAAAAACAAAATCTGAGCAATACAAAGAATAGAATGAAAATCTAATGCCCTTTCCAGACCCCAGGTCCCTCCTGGAGACATCTAATATGAAAGAGTAAACAATTTCTAGAGTAGCTACTCAGAAATACCTAGCTTTGGTCCACTTTCAAGCAAAATTCTCCCTAGTAAATAATCTAGTTCAAAGAGTTATAAAACAATGCACAGATCAGAAGGGAAAAGGCTCTGTAGACAACTAACAAAAAACAAAAAGCTTTCCAAGCTTCCTTTTCCTTTAGGAAAACTTGAAAAACATCAACATTTTCCAAAGGAAGAGGAAATTTTTATTAGAACCAAAACTTTCCCATTCAAATCATTAAGTAACAGAAAGTGCTGAAGGCCACACTCCTTTTGGAAAATAGAGCCTTTTTCCAACCTCAAGTAATATTTTTCTATGAAAACTTTCATATATATATATATATATATATATATATATATATATATATATATATATATAATTAAGCAGCAAACAAACCCAAAATAAAGCTCTACTAAATAATTATGTGGAAAAGAAAATGTTCCCATCTGCCTTAGAATTTGAGGAAAAGGTTCTGCAGATACTATCAAATATTTCCAAACTACAGTGTAAAATGAGTTCCCACTTCTATTTGGAAAGAAAATATAAACAAGTAAAAGGTACACTAAAAATAAGACACAACATAAAATATCTCCACATACAAATTAACCTGTAATTGCCCATTCTCGGCCATCTCTGAGCAAAGTTAAAGGATAGAAAGAAATCCATTCCTCAAGTGGACAACCTTAAAAACAAACCCTGCCACTAGGCAGCACCACAGATGTCTGAGTGTCAGGACTCCTGAGATACTGGTGTTTCCCAAGATCCCTGAGCTGGGGAAATTTGGTAGGTTCACAACTACGGTTGTGCACCCCTCTGCCACCAATACCAGCATTCTGGTAGAAGCTGGGGAGAGGTCCCCGTGTGGGCGATAGGCAGGGGCTCACCCCAGAGCCATGCCCTCGCCCCTGCTCACTGTTACAACAGGCCAGGCTCACAGGCCTGCTGCAGGAACACCCTCCCACCCTCCAAGTCAGTGCACAAGATCTCCTGCCTCTGTGCAGCCTTGTCTGAAGGTTTTCGTCATAGTGGAATAAGCACTTCCCTGACAAGCAAGCTCAAGGGCCTGAGTTCAATCCCTGGTTCCACCAAAAAAAAAAAAAGTGAGATTTTTGGGGCTGGGGAGATACCTCAGTGAAGGTTTTCGTATTTTCTAGATTTTTAAAATTCTAATTATTTGCTGTTTACACACTTAGAACACTTGATCTGGCACTCATTTCTCTGCCATGAATGGGTTTGTCTCAAAACCATTTAAAAGAAGGTGAATAACAACATTTTCTTCTTTGATTCCATCACTCCTTCTCAATACCCAGCTTATAGTTAGTGTTTGAGGATGATAGGATAAAAGCCAAATCTAAAAATTAAATATAATTTACTCAGAATTCCTCTCCCCACACACACCCTTCATGGAATAAGCCACCCTGGCAGACCTGAAGGGTGGTAGAAAGCAGTTGTTGGCAGCACCCTCAGACTGAACAAAAGAAAATCACTGATTAAAATCAGAGCTCTAAGGATCTATATATTAAATTTCAACAAAATGGAACTAGCTTTCACTGACCTAATATTTCTCCAAAAATTTAGCCAACATATTTGTTTGGCTATGGAGTTTTAACTACTGGCAGCTAATTAAACTGCACAAGAAGTTGACCCGTAATGGTCAAAAGGGAACGGTAAGGAAGAGGAAAGAGAAATCCAACTCAACTTTCTAACTCCAACTGGAGGTATCTAACAGAGCAGTGCAGTTTACTTTGTAAAATATAAATAGAAACGACCAATTTAAAGAACACACGTAGCTTCTTAAAAGCCAATGTGATGTGATGAGTAACAGGCTAGAATAAAACAGAGCAGCTAAGCAACAAGCGAAAATATCAGGACAAAGTTTCTCAACTTTTGTTATAACCATACTCTTGGCTTCCCGACATTGTAGCTTACAAATAATGCAAATCCTTACTTAGCCTTGCAAGAACCAGCCCATGCCTTTCCCTTTCGTGCAACCAGCCCATGGCGTGTCCTGCTGTGGAAGGGCCAGTCACCAACATTAAGGAGCAGGACACCATGGACTTAGCAAGCAGCCAGGCTGAGCTTTCCAAATTACTAAAATGTGGCCTTCACAAACCATTTAATTCTATAATGGCTTCCTCAAACAGAGTAAACACAATCATCTATGTGTTAATAATAACGGTTCAGCGAGCCTTAGTTCCCGCACTGTGTTAACCGCAAGTCTTGCACTGTGTGACGTAACCCTAACAAAGAAATTGACAAGAAGTCCTACTCCCATTTTATACACAAGGAAGTGCTGTTTGGACAGGTTTGAGAAACAATCTCCAAGACTTTTTTGCAAATAAATGGCAAAACCAGTTATCAGAGCATATTTTTCTGGCTCCAAAAATCTATGCTCTTGGGCCAGCCAGACAGCTCAGGATAAAAGGGCCTGTAAGCAGGCGCAGTGGCTGGAGGTTCGATCCTAGGGCCTGCCAGGCCAGACCCACTCCTGGGGTGCACTGAGATGGCAATCGATTGAGACTGGGTGTCGTGGTGTACCTATAATCCCAGCACTGTACACAGGAGACTCACTGAACCAATCTCGTACTGAGACCCTAAACACTGAACAGAATGTTCAAAGTAAGGGTTCTTAGTTCTCTTTCCTATCTTTTACCCATTAGGATGACTGAAGTTTTAAGCATCATGGTAGGAAAAGCATGAAATACAGCGATCCAGCCCAAACAACAGCATGGACCATTTGCACAGCACTATAAACATCCTCTTTTTCTGGCTCTCTAAAGTACCATGACCCAGTCAAGCATATTCATGTCTAGTATTTTTCAAGAATAATCTGCTCCAGATTTAATGTGTTGGGATTAAATGTATTGAGTATTTGGGAAGAAAAAACAGGTCTGAGTTACTACCAATTTTGGAGAAAGGTACGCCATGCATGGGCCATTTCTGCAAATTCCTCATTTCCCAATGGAAAACACGGTAGATAGATAGACAGAGGGAGATGGGGGGTTACAAGCCGTAAGTACAGATAAGTCTTGAGGAAACTATAAAGCAAAGAGGGCTGGATGAAGCTGGGAAATGGAAGTATAGCGTGCATGAGAAGCAGCAGCCCCTCACTCTGGGAATCTCCAAATTAGCATCAAATACTAATGTTTAGGTATGAGAAGAAAAACCAGGTACTTCCAACCATTTCTCTAAAATTACCCCAAACTTACTATTTTTAAAACACTTGCAAATAAGCCAGTTTATTTGGAAGTTCTGGCTACCTGGAAGCCTAAACAGGAGGGTAGCTTGAACTCAGGAGCTAAATAAAAGACTGGGCAACGTGGACAGATCTGGTTTCAAATAAAAATGTCTGAGAATTCCGTACTTATTATGGATGTCTAAAATCTTTGTTGAACAAGACACAATCACCTTAACAGGCCCATAACAAATACCAAAATCTGGAAAATACCCACAAACACTACTGAACAGCAGTCCAACAGTAAGTGACATCCAGACCGGTCTCTACTTTTTCTTGGAAGGCACATTGCTCATTTTGCATACAGGCCCTGGCTGTTTTCACAGGAAATGGCAGGGTTAATGACTGTGACACAGTCTGTATGGCATGCAAGGCCTAAAGTATTTACTCTCTAGCCCTTTAAAGTTTGCTGACCCCTGACTTGCAATGCAACAACTCACAATCAAATCTATGAGCAAAATTAACAATAGTACATAGAATCAAATGTTGAAACTGTCAACTCAAACACTTGCTTTGCTGCTGAAACTAATTTCTTGGAATACAACCTAGACATCTGTATTCAGTACGCTATGCATATAAACTTTTTTTCCAAGAATGACTCACAATAGTAGCACAGTGGCCATCACACTCATTGCTATAAGCAATCCTGACCGATTCTGTCCTTTCTACAAGCTCCCTCCCTGCTCTGGCTCTAGAACTGTCAGCTTATCCTGTTCCACAGGTCACCTTTTCCTGCTCTTGCTTTCAACTTAACATCATCAGATTCCTTCTTACTAAAGCCTCTGTAGGCAGTCTGAACTCTCACCAGAGAACTGTAACAATTTTTGCCTTGTACCTGATAACTGATTTTTCTTAGTTTGGAAAAACATATACAGCACATTTCCCAAGAAATCCAAGGACAGAATTTTCCCAAGCAATGTTATTTTCTCCAGATACCAAACAGGGAGTCAAACTCACTAAACCTTTAAAGACTAGAGAAGGAAGCATTGCAGAAGAAATGTACAAGGTGCAAAGATAAAGAGCTGCCTTCCCGTCAGAGGGAAGGGGCTGTGCAGGTGGTCACCACAACACCTCAGCCCCAGGCGTAGTATCAGACCACCTTTCTCCTGTAGAATTTAACTTATAATTCGACTGAGATGAGAAGAACATACTATAGATGACTTAATTACGAGTGTAATTAAGTACCACAGTATTCTTCTGAAGATAACCTGCTTGTACTCTATAACCTCAATACACTCCACTGAAGTGGTTTGGAGGTCCATCAAAATCCCTTTCTGTTTTCCAGCCAGATTCATTTCTTCGTGCCAAAAATATAAAATAAGAGGATCAAGGGCAAAACTTCAGGGAGCAAAGGCAATGGGCTACAGAAGGTGAAGAGAGTTCCTGGCTCATACCAAAGTGCTCGGGTGGAGTCCCAGCCCTGCCAGCCTCTAGTCATACAGGCCTGAGCCAACCCTGTGCAGCCCTGTCCCCAGGTATGTGTGCACCGTAACTTTCCCGCACACTACAGACATCCTCTTGTAGTGGCCCCATGTGAAGTTCATGTTGCCGAGTGGGCGCCGATAGACAATAGTTATTATTATAAATTCAGTATCTAAGGAATAAGAAAGGGAGACAATGCAGATGACCTGTTAGGTTGACTCACAAAAATAATGGCTGAGATTCAATATTTTGACTCATAAAAATCACAATTTTTAAGTATTACAAAGGACTCCGCAGGGAAGTCGAAAAAGAAGAAACACGAAGGCACAACATCCCCATCCTCACTCTTCTACTGTAACAATTTAGAACAATTTTTATAACATCAACTAGGGAGGCTATAGACTAAAGCTCTGGTCTAAATATGGGGTTTGACTTCAGAGAAGAGCAGATAAACACACACATACCCTCCTTGTTTGTAGGCACACAGTTCACACCTCAGGTCTGTCTCTTTTTTTTTCTTTTTTGGTGGAAACGGGGATTGAACTCAGACCCCTGTGTTTGCCAGGGAAGTGCTTATTCCACTGAGCCATCTCCCTGGCCCCTCTTTTTTTTTAGGCCTGTCTCTTTTTCCACCCCTGTTCTTCCCTTACTTCTTCCCCTGAGCAAGGTTCAATGATGTCTTTTTTTTTTTTTAAATAGCCTGGGCAAAAACCAAATACTACATTTCTGGGCAAATATGTTACCAAATTACATAGCATGTTATTTCAGTAGGCCCTTCAGAACTGATGGTAGACATCCAGGAATGTAGCTTAGTGGTAGAGCACTTGCCTAGCCCATATGAGGGAAGGGATGGAAATGTATAAAAGATGGAGGGGGAAGAGAGAGATTCACCCTATTCCCCCTATTTTCCTATCTTGCCTCTATACCATAGGTTTTATTCACTGTTTGTTTCAATCCCGGATATGGGGCCTATAGTTGACCTGCAGAGTCTGGTCAGTTACTGGTGGGAGCTGAGTTTCAGGACACCCCAAGTCTCTATTCTAGCTGTATCTGTGCTTCCAGAAGACTCAGAGGAAGCAATCAGAGCACTTGAGTAGAGGGGGACTGAGAGCAGACCGGCAAGAATGAATCATCAGTCACTTTTTCCATTCTTCCAACCACCAGGCCCTCCACAGAGGCAGCCTTGTGTGGTGATTAGCTCACCTTCTCGATGTGCTCAGTC
The DNA here is from genome assembly GCA_004027165.1 of Ctenomys sociabilis. Taxonomy (NCBI): domain Eukaryota; kingdom Metazoa; phylum Chordata; class Mammalia; order Rodentia; family Ctenomyidae; genus Ctenomys; species Ctenomys sociabilis. The sequence continues at coordinate 29,275 of PVKA01023410.1, forward strand.
GGCGTGCACACACTGGCACCCCTTGGGCATCCCCAGGATCACGAGGCACTAGGTGTCTGAACTGTTGTCTCACCAGAATGTGGTGATCCTTGATGATGAGCTTCTACACCAGACCACAGGGCCTCCCATCAGCTCATGATCTCCAGCACTTTCACAACAGTTCGCAGGGATGCCACCCACGGGGCCAGGACCAGCTTTTCTGGTTTCCTAATGGGTGTCTGGCACTGGACTTCTATGAGGCCTGAGTCTATTTACCTCACTACACAGACACTTAGCAAAGTTCCCACCAGGACCCTCTTAAGTCAGGATTTTGTATCCACCATCCTGCTGAAGCTTTAATACCTAGTCTAACATCATGCCAGACAGACTTAAGGACGTAGAGAATTGATTCAAAAGCACCAACAATCACAAATGCAGAAACACGATAACTAAAACTCCTCTACCATGACATGATGAAGTTTCTATCCTAGGCTTCAAATTCAAAGAAGAAAGAAAAAGGAAAAAAAAAAAAAAAAAAAAAAAAAAAAAAAAAAAAAAAAAAAAAAAAAAAAATATATATATATATATATATATATATATATATATATATTCTTATATGCTCTTACAAATATTTATGCCAGCCACCTATATTTACCCACCTAATTAAAAATTTCACCAGACTGATCTGTCTAGTTAAATTTTCACAAGAATACACAGAATAAAACTAAATCAAGGGCTGAGGAAGCAGTTTAGTGGCAGAGGGTTTGCTTAGCACACAGAATGGGTTCCATCCCCACCATTTGAAAAATGAGACAGAGGGGAGGAGGGAGGGTATGGAGGGAGGGAGGGAGGAAGGTAGGTAGATAGGTAATCAGTCTCTTTCTCATTGTTTGGTTGAAATTATTATTTGCCCACAGACATACAGGAACTCCCAAGCCTCCGTGGGCAACTGCTTGCCTCTGTGAAGACAGAACAAGCAAGAAAAGATTCAATAATGTTAAAAATAAACTGAAATATGAACATTGTTTTCCGGGGCCCTGTTTTCTTCTTGTTGTTGTTTTGTGTGTATACTACTTATTCATAATTATGTCAAACAAGCTGTGTATTTTGTAAGTAGTTGCCAGTCCTGTAGCAAATTATCTAAAAACTAACCTGCCTGTTTTTTTTTTTTTTTTAAGAAAAATAACCTCTCATTTATCTCTGAGTTTTATTATAACTGGGACAGTTGTTCCTTCCATACTGTCTATACAGCCAACAAATATTTATTAATCTATGTACAGTTAATTTAAAATTAAAGTCAAGAATGTAGGCTCTACTACTAAGCAGTCACGTTAGATTTTCAAACTGTTCTATCACCTCAATGGGACTATGCAGGGGACCATCCAGGTGGACAAGAAAACACTCACCAGATGTGGTGACAGCCCCAGGACACTGCCAGGTGACACTGGGATGTCACACTCTCAGGTATTCATTTTTCCTAACTCTGAAGTGGGGGCCGTGTTCCCATTCCCTAAGTTTCCCTCTAACTCAGATTCTCTCCTTAGACACTTCATTTACAATTGATAGCAGAATTCCTCAAGAATCACGCTAACAGGAAGGGATACACTTTAATTAAAGATGGATTTCCAATCTACTCCTACACCAAGATGGCACCTAAACCATTTGTGAAAGAAAAAAATTAAAAATAACATTTTTCATTTAATTTAGCAGTACACTTAACTCACAGAAGCTTACTTTATTTTAATATAATTTGCTGAACAACAATTTGCCTGCCAATTGAAGAATAACTGAGTACAAGAAAAAATGTAGAGAAGCAGCAGAAAAACAGAGGGCATCTATCATGTGTAGTCTCTCAAGAGCCATAAGAGTATACATAGACTCCTATAACTAAGTCAGCCTGTCTCCTGCAACCATGGGAGAATGGAGGTCCCCCCAGACCTCCTGCTCTTCCTCCACTAGAAGAGAACCCCAGTGAGCCCTGAAGGCAGATGGCAACCCAAGTCCACCTGCCCACCTTATCGCTGCCTTCACTCTGGCGCAGACGGTGCCCCACGCCGCCTCCAGTGGAGTCCTCTGCAGTCCCTGCCACACACAGACCGCAATGCGCACAACAGCCTCCTGTGAGCTGTGGCTCCTGAGCTGAAAGCAGTCAGTGGTGCCCCCCAAGATGTGCAGCGCCTTCTGCTGCCCATCCAGCCTGAGACATCTGCCGGCTCAAGCAATCTCCCCACAGCTCACCCTCAATGCGCTTTACAGCCCCCAGGTCATCAGAATCTCATCTGTGCCTTGTATTAGTCTACCCAGAATGTCTTTCCGGGCGGCAAATTCCTCAGCTTCAGAAGCAGCTCCAGCATAACGCTGTCAAGGCTCCATGTATACAACTCCCTGAGGTCTTCTCTGGTCTTCCTAAACTTACTGTCTTAGCACCCTCAAAGTGAATAGAAATATTTGAACTTTACTATCTTCCTGGTTAGAACTCCTTTAAGCAGTATCTTCCATCTCTGAAACATCAGGGATTGTCTTAGAAATAGCTCCTTAATGAATGTTGTGTGTTAGTTATACCCTAATAATGTATTCAAAGAGTAAGAAGGAACCCCCAAGGACACATGAATCCAAAAAACAGAAATAATTATGATAAAGCAGGAAAAGGGAGACAGGCCTAGCAGAACCCATTTGCATCACTCTCATGGCATTCATTCATTCATTTATTTTTGTGGTACCAGGGATTGAATTTAGGACACTGCATTTGCCAGGCAGGTACTTATTCTACTGAGCTATCTCCCCAGCCCTCTCATGGCTTTTAAATCAAAAGAAGCAAGGCAAACTCTTCCTCAAATCCTAAATTAGTTCCTAAATTAAGGAAACTATGGGAGATCTATAAATATTTCTTTTTACAAAGTTAATGTACAAAGTACACGTATGCACTCAATCAGTTTTCTATTGAGTTACATTAGAGAACAAAGTAGTATTTCCTACTCTAGCACTTTAGAACATAATCATTAAATCACAGGCATATAGAAAGAAAAACCCTGCTTAGACAGAAGCAAGGACTGGGGTTCAATCTCTGGAGGGTCCTGCTGGCCTCACCCTGGGGCACACTGAGGTGATTAAGATAGGGCGTGGTGTCGCGCTCCAGTAATCCCAGCACTTGGGAGGCTGAAAACAGGACAATCACTGTGAGTCAGAGCTGTGTAGTGAGACCCTGTACTAAATACATTAAAAAAAATTAAAAAACAAAAAGAAACAAGAAAGAAAAGCCCTGAAGAGTCACATTCATGTACCATGCTAACATTGTGATGTTACTGGAAACAGAAACATTATTGGAAAGATGCTGTCAGTAAAATGTAACAAAAGGAGATGCTTCATCTTACAAGAAAAACGTTAAGCTTTTTCCCAGAAAATTATTCCTGAGATGATCAATTGGAGCTATGCTCTGTGCAAGTAATACAGCTGGGCTCTTTCCAGGCTCAATACTTGCAGTCAAGGTAACTAAAGGGGCTGCAGTGGGGACAGGATGTAGATGTCTCCTATCCCCCTATGATCTGGAAAGTTTGTGTTTAATGCTGGCCCATCTGCCTGCAGGGCTACCAGGAGGTGTGGGAGATTCAGGACGTGGAGTCTCTCTGGAGGAAGTGAGGCCATAGGGGGTCATGCCCTTGAAGAAAGAGTGTACTCCCCACCTCCATCTCTCCTCTCTAGCTGTCACAAGGTATTCAAACACCTATATCACCATTTCCTCTCTGGGCTGGCAGTCTATTGTCACAAGCCAAACACAATCAGGCCAAAGCCCATGGACTGAAGCCTCTGAAGCAATGAGCCAAAATAAACTCCTGCTTTAAAACTGATTATCTCAGGTATTTTATCACACCACGGAACACACCCCATACATAACAATGTTAAGAATGTTCCATAGAGTAATTAATTTACTCTATTAAGTTATTTATTCATAGAGATTGTAATACTATTCTTATTTAAAATGTACCCTGTTTGTCCAAGCAATAATTAAAGGTTAAAAAATTGTATTACACATATATATTTATGCCATACTTCATTTTAAAAAGAAATTCAAAGAGTAGCACATAAGGCTCCATCCCTAGCACCACAAACATTGAACTGAACCTACACCTGTCACCGCAGGCGCTCAGATCTTGAGCGCGCTACTCTAAGCCTGTGGCGCACATCAGACAATTACTGGGAACTGGCCAGTTACTGCCAAGCTCACGCTAGCACAACTAATTCGGAACCACATAAGGATAGTGAGCTGTTGAGAAGACAAACAGGAAGTTTAGGAAAACAGGTAGGATGATGGGAAGTGAAAAGTCCAACACCAGTTTTCCAGAGACCCGGAAACATCCTCTGGGATCTTCCTGCGGAGCTCCAGTGGCACTGGGGAGCAGAGGCGAAATGGAGAGGGCCACCGTGCGTCTGCTTCCAGACTTACATGCTATCATCAGAAGTGTGTCACCTTACAACACCTACCCGACCCTCCAGTTCCTTACCCCAACCACTTCCATATGCATAACCACGAGGCACAGGCGGTTTCCACACCTCAATCTGCCCATCGCATTAACCGGTCAGTCCACTAATGCAATTATTGCCTTGTGATTTTGGTTACTATTAATTAGACCTCACAGTTTTGCCCCAAAATTCCTGTTTTATAGATTAATTCTATAAAATGAAACATGCCTAAAGTTTATTGTGATAGCAATCTTGTCACTGCCAGCCTCAAGTTTCCGTACCTGTGACTAATTTGGGCCAGCACAAGTTGAGACGTCAGCTCTCTGATCACTTGTGATATTGCAACTCTTAAGAAGCAACTTGACAACTAACGAGAAAAGTCTGTATTTACCATCAATCACTCAAGTTCCCAGCCAGGCCAGAATTTCTAATGTGAAATTAACTCCTTTCTTTTGGGGATCAAACCAAGGAACCTGGGAATGCCAGAGAAGTGCTTACTGAGCAGCACACAGCCCTGAAATTAATCATTCTGTTCTTATTTAAAATGTGTTCTAGGAGCTGGATGGACACATACCTGAGCAGCCTAAGCACTTGGACCCAGGTTCAATCCCCGGTACTGCATGCCATGCCAGCCCCTGAACCATGGGAGCACCTGGCTGGCCACCAAAACTGGGCATTGTGGTACACACCTGCAATCCCAGAAGCACTAGGCAGGCTGAAACAGAAGGATCACTATGAATCCAAGCTGTGTAGCAAGCCCCTATACCAAATAAGTATATATTATATATATTATTAAAAATACAGTATTAAAATATATATATTTTAAATTTAGTAGAGTCTCACTACACAGAGGGGACTCATAGTGATTTCCCTGCTTTCAGCCTCCCAAGCACTGGGATTACAGGTGCAGGCCACCACACTCGGTCTCAGCGAGCCCTGAGGACTGGACAGGCACAGGAGGGCCAGGGATTGAAGCCCTGGCCCCTGCGCCTGCTTGCAGGCACTTTGCTGAGCTATTTGGCTGGCCCAGAATTTTTAAAAGTTAAAAAAATAAATAAAATCCATTCTATTTGTCCAAGCAACAATTAAGGTTGAAAAAATTATCACACTTCATTTTAAAGAGAAATGCAAAGGTTAGAGTTTAGTTCACTCGTCTAACACATGAAGCCTATGGTTCTATACCCAGAACCACAAGAAAAAAAAAAAAAGAACAAATTCAAGAAGATTTACTGCCAGCTCCATTGCCCCCCAGGTAGAAGAGAACACCACAGCCAGCTACACACTTTCTCTGGAATTTCCTCCACAGATCAATAGGTTAACAAATTAGCGTTCATGCAGCAGAAATTAGCTTCCGGCATATTCACATCCCCAATACCCCACACAAGCATGAGGTCGCGTGCTCTGGAAGAGGAGGTCAGGTAAGGATTACCCAAAGCACCAGGGCCAAAGGTCGGAGCTCACCAGAGTCTCATGATATTGCGGTACAGGTTCTCCTATGTCCTGAGTCTTCACTGACCTTGAAAGGCTAGGGCCAAAATGTTGGCTGGCCTTGTGGCTCTTCTATTTCTCCAACTCTGACTTGTGATCTTAGGTTGTTAACCATCCAGAAGAAAAGCCGATTAGTATCCTGCAGCATATGCCATTCACTTGAGCTCCAAATTTTCTGAGCAAGGAGATTGTGGAGCCACAGAGGAAAGAGATTGAAGTTCTAAAGTGTGCCTGGGGAGAGTCACATGAAGAGAAAACTCTCTCTCAGGCTCTCACAGAGAGCAATCTGGTCAAGCATTGGCCGTGACTCATCCACATGGATGACACAGACAAAGGAACTACAGAATAATGTACAGGACTACAAGATAAATCCTGAGAAGACTTCAATGACCACATAGGAAATATAAAGTTCATGTGTTGGTATATAAGTTTTGATCTACCTAGGTCTTAACCATCCAG